>PNEQ01092584.1:75306-86697 GCA_003012365.1 Medauroidea extradentata
ACTTATCCGAGCTAAAGCTGAACAGTTTGCTAGTGACTTGGGAAAAACTGAATTCAAGGCCAGCCATGGTTGGCTGGATGGCTTCAAAAGTAGGAATCAAATTGTTTTCAAGTCTGTGTGTGGTGAGAGTGGGGATGTTGATGTGCAAGCGGCTGCGAAGTGGAAAACTGATGTGTTAGAAATGATAAGTGACAGGGACTCAAAAAACATTTTTAATGTAGACGAAACTGGACTGTTTTTCAGATGTACTCCTGACAAAACTATGACTTTTAAGGGTGGGAGCTGCAGTGGCGGAAAACTCAGTAAGGATCGAGTAACACTTTTGGTAGGAGCAAATATGGATGGTTCCGAAAAATTTCCATTATTGATTATCGGAAAATCGACCAATCCTAGGTGTTTTAAAAATGTGAAATCTAAACCGGTGGAATATGAAGCCAATAAAAAGGCATGGATGACATGTGAACTCTTTGAAAAATGGCTTGTAAAGTTGGATAAGAAAATGAGTAAACAAAAGCGGGAAATTTTATTGTTTATTGACAATTGCACGGCACACAAAAGCATACCTACACTTGAGAGCGTGAAAGTTTTGTTTTTTCCACCAAACATGACATCTATTGTTCAACCGATGGACCAGGGTGTAATTAAGAATTTCAAGCATTTTTACAGGCGGCTTGTTGTTGAAAACATTCTCACCACAAATGACGACAAAAAGGTAAAAATTGACCTCCTCCAGGCATCTCGAATGTGTAACCGTGCATGGGAAAATGTGAAAAGTGAAACTATTGCAAATTGTTTCAAGAAAGCGGGTTTCATACAGCAAAGAAACGAACATTACACCTCAGATCAAACTGAAGATAACGACGAGATCATGCAAGCTGTGGAGGGGTTTGGAGACTTGGCGACTTCGTCAGTTTCATACGAAGAATATGTTACAATGGACGACGACGTGGTTGTGTGCGGGGAGCAGACAGATGCTGAGATTGTGGCTGAAGTTTTGAGCAGCAGAGTGCAGAGTAGCGGATCTTCGGATGAAAAAAATGAAACTTCTGAACTGCCAGTGAAACCTCTGCCGACTTCAACAGAGACGATGGAGTACATCCACAAGCTATGGAGGTACTTTGAGGCAAAGCAAAACGTGAGTGATACAGTTTTTAAATCACTCAGTACCCTTGAAGATTCTGTAGTAGCTGAAAGACTCAAATCGAAAAAACAGCCAAAAATTTCAACCTTTTTTACAAAAATGTAAATTAGAACGTACTGTTACATACTTATGTTGAATGTTGTGTAGTAAATACAGCCTTAATCATACTGTAAATATAGTGCTGTACATGTACAATACCTTTAACCATGTAAATACATATATATTGCATAGTAATTTTTGTTGCGTTTTCATTTCTGAACAGTTTTTTCTTTAATTCGAATTTTTGGATAATTCGAAATTATATAAAGGTCCCCTCAGCTTCGAATTAAACATGTTCTACTGTATATATATGCACACACCATTGCTACACTGCAACACATATATATAGGCCTATACAGTGAACCCTCGATAACTCGGACCTCGATGTCCCGGACTTCGGATAACTCGGACAGAATTAAAAAAAAAAAAAAATAATAATTTTAATTAAATTTAATTTTTTTTGGTCAAAAATAATAAGAAAATTGTGTCTGCCTCATTTAAATTCATCACGTTTTATTTAGAAACAGTATTAAGCTTTAAATGCAGTTGCTCATCGCTACGTAGCCTTTAATCATCCCACCGAAGAATATGTGGCAAGTTCCGTGTGGTTAAATGTTGCTAGCGAGGCGCGCGAGTAGAGATACAACTCAGCAAGCGCGCGAGTGGAGATGCAACTCAGCAGGCAGACCTCCCTTTCTTATCTTTACTCCCACTTCGCCGCGCGGGCCACACACGCACGTCTGTCGTAAATAAACATTTCAGTATGATGCTGGTGAATTGGACGGTAACTACAGGTCACATTGTTACCTAAAGGGAAATTTCTTTTGTTCTGGTATGTGCGATAAATTCAAGATTGCAAAACAAATTGTTCCGGACATTAATAAAAAAATTAAAAGCCATTGGTTGGCATTGCAATGTAGGCAAGGTGGTGAGAGGGTTTTACGGCCCTTTAACGACGTCTTACAAGCGGATAAGGGTGAAGTGAGGCGAAAGAACAACTCAACATCCATGTCCGAGCAAGGATTCGAACCCAGGGCCTCTCGCACCGTAAACTGGCGCCTAATCCACTACGCTAGAAACCGGCGCGATATCGAAAAAAACAGGTCTTAATAAATTATAAAAAAAAGGGGAGGGGGCAGACAGAGGTTCTTGCTCCGGGTCGCACATTCTAGAGGGCCTCACTTTTGAAAAAATTATTACCATCAATTAGGAAGTCAAATCCACAAATATACTGAAGTTTCACTTATGATTTTGGAGATTTATGTACACATACACAGAACATTGCTACACTGCAAAAAGAAAGTTATATAGACTTGCAATTTTTGTAAATACTGTATTATTTCTACAATCTATCACAAAACAACATATGCTTCATTTTCGCATATATATATATATATATATATATATATATATATATATATATATATATATATATATATATATATACACAGTGAACCCTCGATAACTCGGACTAAAAGGGGGGAGAAGCTATCCGAGTTACGATTTGTCCGTGTTATCGAGGGGCGTCGGGGGAGAAGGGGTAATCAGTCATTAATCACAAGAAACGTGAGGAAATCAGTACGCTATCATTTCCGCAAGCAAAAGAGGTGGCAGTATATATCACTTTTAAGTATCAATTTACAGGAGGGGATAGTGGGGAAATTGTCACTGTAACATGGAGAACTATAAAAGAAAGAATGTCAAGTGACCTGGGCCAGCAGATTCTTTTTTATTTATTTTTTATGCTATATCTGGCAGATCTTTTTTTATCTGTGCTAGAAGCTGGCACCAAGGCACCCTTCTACCACATAAAAGTTCTCACCCCCTTCTCTCGTCTGGCTGACGACAGTCTATGTGCGTGCGTGTATGTGTGTGTGAGATAAGCTAGGGTGATAGAGCGCAACCGGAAGTAGTCAAGGTCAACCGGTACAGTCTCAATAGTAATAAAAACACTGCACGTGACCACACGCAACTCACGAGATGTTTACGTGAAAAATTGCTCAACATCAACATGTCATAGTGTCTGCAGCCGGCTGCTAGATTCCTACGAGAAATTGTTTTTTTTTCAAGGGCCTCTTTGCTAGAATACGAAGCCAGGAGCAACGTAAATCTCAGTCTACTTTTCCTCTTTTTTTTTTTTTTTTTGTTTATTTGAAGTCTATGGCCGTGGTTGAAGTGATAATGTGCGCTTGTAGGCCTCCCTTCATACTATCTTACCTTGGCTGCGTCGTCATAGATCAGACGTATTTCCACATACTTTACACTTAAAATAAATTTCACAGATACCATCAACATTATTGGGAACTCAATAAAAGCCCATTCATTTTAACCATTTAACTTTTTCAAAAGCGAGGCCTTCTAGAATGTGCAGCCCGGGGCAAAAGCCCCTTTTTGCCCCCACCCCCTTTTTTTATAATTTTTTAAGCCTTGTTTTTTTTCGATATCGTGCCGGCCTCTAGCGTAGTAGGTTAGGTGCCAGTTTACTGTGCGAGAGGCCCTGGGTTTGAATCCTTGCTGGGGAATGAATGTTGTGTTGTTCTTTCATCTCACTTCACCGTCATCGGCTTGTAAGACGTCATTACAGGACCGTAAAACCCTCTCACCACCTTGCATACATTGCAATGCAAACCAATGGCTTTTGATTTTTTTATTAATGTCCAGAACAAATTGTTTTGCAATCTTGAATTTATCACACATACCAGAACAAAAAAAAAATTCACTTTAGGTGCCATTGTGACCTGTAGTTACCATCCATTTCACCAGCATCATACTGAAATGTTTATTTATGATGCACGTACATGTATAGCTCGCGTGTAGATAAAGAAGGTAGGTCTGCCTGCTGAGTTGCATCTCTACTCTTGCGCCTCGCTAGCAACATTTAATCACACGGATCTTGCCAGATATTTTACGGTAGGATTATTAAAGGCTACGTAGCGACGAGCAACTGCTTTTAAAGCTTAATACTGTTTTTTAAATATAACATAATGAAGTTAAATGAGGCAGAAACAATTTTTCATATGGTTTTTGACAAAAAATAATTTAATGAAAATTAATTCTGTTTGTTTGAAATTCTGTCCAAGTTATTCAAAATCTGGGACATCGTGGTCCGAGTTATCGAGGGTTTACTGTATTATTTGTTTTTTGGCTATAGCAATAACAGTTATTATTGTCTGGCATGTTGTCAGTGCAGGTTAGGAGGTTTAGAGTTAGTATTGCGTGTGGTTTTTTTTAAGACTGTGATGTAAATGCTTAGGGAAAAGTGAGGTAGCAGCATGTCTGATTCTTTGTGAAACTTTGGCTCATAATAATTTACTCGAAGTACAAACATTATCAAACATATAATTGGTAAATTTTTGTTTAATGACATCAATGCCAGTAGGTAAGAAATAAACCAAATTATATAAGTAAAGGTATACAGGTTATTAATTAGAAATGAGACTGATTGGGCAGCACTCCTATTATTGTCTAACTAAGCAGTCAGAAATATCCACGAGCCTGCACCAAGGACAAAGGTTATACAGGGTGGCGACAAGGCGGGAAAACCGGGAATAGTCAGGGAATTTTAGCGGCCTGAAAAGGTCAGGAAATAGTCAGGGAAAATTCCCGCCCCATCTCCTTTTTCGGAAATCGAAAATGAATAGTTAAAATCAGTTAATATGAGGCCTACATGAATGGAGTAGCGCGAACTGGCAAGCGGGAAGACGCGTCTGGTGCCTTTCATCGGACATCACGGTTACATTATCCCGGGGAAGAAAGCCATAAGTAGCTGAGCCCGCTGCGTCACATACGCCACTTTTATCCGTAATCTGTTCAATTGTTTACTGCTCGACGCTTCCTGCTATTGCAGAAAGCTGATAACGTGTCGCCTTCGGCTTTTTTTTACGTGCATGTCTCTCATCTCTCTTAGGACCCCCCTCCCCTCCCTCAGATGCTTCCTTCTGATGCCGAAGGCTGATAACATGTCGGCGTTTTTTTACGTGCGCTAATCTCAGTTAGTGTGAAAAGCAGCTACTGGCTTGTAAAATGATAGCTATATTTTGTAACATGAACAACATGAGAAAGCAAACACTTGCATCCTCCCATGCTGTTTTCTTTCTTTCTTGTTGTTTTCATCAACTTTAATTTATAACACACAGTTGCCTATTGGAAAGAAGGGATCGTAGAAAGGGCAGGCGGAATTCTATTTTTAGAGCAATGGTGTGTGCTTGCTTGTGAATAAGATGGGTAAGGTGTCAAGGGGGAAGAACTTAACGTGGCTGGAGATAGAAGAGGAACCCCTTGTGTGGAGGGGGGGGGGGCTATTAGGTTGTAGAGTTATAAAAAACTGTTTAAAGTACTACTTTACATGCTTGTGGCAAGCACACTTCACAGGATCTCTCTGTGAGTACCTCTACAATACTCATAAAATTAAATTTTTCCGAGGAATTTTTTTGTTTTTTCTTGTATAGTACTGGGCTTTTTGATTGTAGGTAGTAAGTAATCGTAAAATATGTTTATTATCGGATGAGAATTTTCTCCACACATAATTTGTCTACTGCATGATATTGTAAATTTAATTTCCCAATGTAACAATTGTATTACTCTGAATTTTTGACATCAATTTAAATTAATTGCTTTAGTTGCAACTGTCTGTTGTAATTTTGATTTAATTATTTTATTTCAACATGTAGGATTAGAGTACGCAAAGTATATTGTTTACATTGTGTAAACTATGTAATGAATCTGTGTTTCCTGAGGTAAGAAGTTTTTAAACAAATATTTTATTCATGTAGTAGTCCTTTTAATTTGTCGATTGTGAGAAGCCATAAGTTAGGTATTACTGTAAATTTCTTACCCCCAAAATGTACTTAAGAGTTGTAACTTTTAGTTCAAATTTTTATATTATTATAGGCATACTTAATATACTTGCAAAAATAGAGCACACAAAATATATTGTTGGTGTGTTTACCATGCAATCAGTGTTTTCTGAGGCATGTATTTTTCATGCAAATATTACAAGTCGTAGAAGTATTTTGGACATACATAGATGCAGCGAAAGGATGCTTTCGGTTGTTTACTTTTCTGTTTGTCTGCATGTATTGTCTGGTTTTCTTTGACTCACAGTTTGCTTCTATGGCATTTATCCATAATATTTATTTGATTTTCACCTTGCCCCATTGCAAGAATGGTTTAGAAACAACATAAATGTTATATTAGTAGTACATTAAAACTTGTACTATGTGCAAAGTGCATTGAATTGGACAATGAAAAAAATGATTTCTTTTATAAAGCATAAAAAATTGGGTTAAAAAAAATTTACTAGATCAGGGAAAATTTTCAATTTGGGTGGGAAAAGTCAGGGAAAAGTCAGGGAATTATATTCCCAACAGTTTGTAGCCACCCTGTTATATTAGTTGATGCTACTTGTAAAATACTTTTATCAACATTTGTGGTATTATTCTTTCAATACTAATTAATATAATTAATTTGTCATTTGGTTTTTGTTATAGGTAATATTACTCCAACTGTTGAGCTTAATGCTCTTGCAATGAAGAGAGGGGAACCTGCTGTATACACATTTTTGGATCCTACACCCACTGTAGCAGCTCCACCATTCATAGCACCGCCACCACCTCCACCACCACCGCCACCACCACCACCACCACCACATAACTATAACTATCGGGGCATATACCATCAGGTGAGTTTTGCACATACTTAAATTAGTTTTTTTTTCTTTTTTAGATTTGCTCATTTTGAGGCAGAATGTTTTATCTTCCCGGAGTCCTTTTAAATGAAAGTTTGCAATATTTTCAAGAATGCCTTTTATAGTTTTCTGCAGGTTATTCCCAGAACTTGAAATGAATCAATACATGTATATTTGTTTTTTGTTTCTTTTAATTTTTTATATTAAAATTATTTTCTTTTGCAACACCAAAACAAGAGCATCTTAAAAAATTATATGGAGTAGTTATTAATGTGTTAAAATGTCTGATTTTGTAAATTGTGGAGTGGAAAAGCTAAAGGAGCTAAGTGCCAAAAATATGTTTTCACGTAAAAGGCAAACAACAGCGCTGCAAGAACATGTGGACATATGGGGACGACGATCTTTAAGTCCTCACAAAATCTGTCAGGAAAATTATTGAGACTTAATTTATCAAGTATTCTATTGGCATCGACACATAGTTAATTTTGATGTAAGAAATTCAATTTGGTCTTTTTTGGCACTTAGCTCCGTTAGCTTTTCCACCCTTCAATTATTTTGCTGAATATAAGAGCTAAGACAATTCATATTATCCCAAAAAATTGAACCTGGAAACAAAGCTTAACTTTTCATTTTTCTGTGGATAAAGTGAAGTTGTTATATGGGTTTGTGTTATTTTAATTGATTGAATTTTTAAGATTTTAATTGATTTTTGTGTAATTTTCCATGTGATATTCACACTTTATTGGCTATATATCATTACTTACAATTTTGTTCTATGTTAAAATTATTCATTGTTATCACATATCATGAACAATAATTTAAGTTTGTGCAAGGAAGTGTATTTTGTGTAAAAAGTCATGTCTCCCCCCAAAAAGGCCATTGCTTATCACAGCCTTGATTCTTGTAATAAGCTAAAAGTGAAATAAGCACATTTTCAGCAGTTGTTGAGTTTTTATGTCGTGTTCAGTGGTTTTGGAGACATAAGGAATTTTATAAAATATTACATTTATTGAAACTAAGAAATCTGGATTTTTGTTGCCCTACTTCAAAACCGGTGGCTTGTATAAAACATTTAAAAGTTACTGAGAAATACTTTTATTTCAGGGTTTTCAATTTTGAATATATAAGTAATCAGTAGCTGAGCATTTATTGCGTTGCCATACCAGGCGAATGTGTGTGAAGGCCTCCAGTGAACGTTTTTTTGAATCTATGTATGCCTATTGTCAAGTTTACAAAAAATTGCTCAAATATTATGTATTTTGAGTTGTATTTTCTGTACTTCAAAATGGAAAATAATAACTATTAACTGGTATTTTGATTTTTCTTATGTAAATTTTTAGCCTACTTTCAGATGGAAAAGTAATCTTATGAGATTACCTTCCTGTCTGTGCCTGTGTGTGGGTCTGTGTCCTGACATGCTTCCAAGGAACACTAGCAATGTACAACTTTATTACCGAGAGGTATGCAACACACATGGCAAGAAGGAATACTTGTGTACAAGGGTGCAGGCAGGACATATTTAGTGGTACTCGTAATGCAATAAATCATTAAATGTTTTTTTGTTTAAATTAACTGGAAACACAAGAGCTACAGTGTGTATGTATCGACACATAACACGACACAGTGTATTTACAACTACGAAACAGTCTTATTATACTACTAGTAAGTTTCTAAGCAACATATGTTCAAACTGTCTTCCATCTATCCCAACACAGGCAAGCATATGATGCACAACTGCAGCCTGCATCACACACAAGTGATTGGTATATGCATTACAGCAACATTTTTTCCTCGATGCTTTTCATAGTTTACTGATGCACTTGTTCCTTAACGAATCGTCATAAGGAGTAGTCTAAGGGATGGAGATTCAGTGACCTTTGTGCGCTGGATACATGTCCATTCCTTCCTATCTACTGCCGTAAACATATGCGATCTAATACCTGGCGAGCTGCTGCACTGGTATGTGGCAGTGTCCATTTGTGTTGGTACTACATAACGTGCCACAGCGCTATTGGAACATCCTCAAAGCGCTCCCGCAGTACCCAGCGGAGAAAAACTGCCTTACCATCTCCTGTGAGTCTGTCAGGGAAAAGATACTGTCCTATCAACTGCCTTCCCAGGATATTGCACCAGATGTTGTTTACGTCCAATCGGACCTAACAACCTATGACACGAATGACATGCGGAGTGTAGTGATGTCAGTGGTGGGTGTTGTGCCAATTGACTACACTTTCTTCAGTAAAATGAACTTCGCCAGTCCACAGGATTTGTCCCACAATATCCAGGTCAAGTTGCAGTGATGTGAGCATCAATGTGACAGTACTGTAGACAGCAAAGTCGATCCCCTTCAATTACGTACCGTACAGGTCTGTTTTGATATTTATTACAGCACAATATGGCCTATACAAAGGAATGACTCACGCTATTGCTGCTATACTCATTATTCTTGATTTAGGTCTGGCTGTCTGTACTTGCGAGCTTTTCCGCAATTTATATTCCATCCTGTAAAAATTAGTTTTATGAGTGCAAATGTTCCTAGACCTTTTATTATTCATTTTTTTAAATTTATTTTTGCTCTGTAGTTATTTTTCATACATTATATTATGTAATTGTTTGATTTTGTCAATGGCTGTAATCAATTTCTTTAGACATTAAAATATCAATAAATGAAAATCAATCAGTATGTATTTTCACCATGTTAGAAACTTGAAAATTTTTTATTTCTAAGAATTTAGTCAATTTCAGCACACACATAGTAATTAGTAAGGTGATCTGACATTTATTTTATTGTTCGTGCCATATATTTATTTTTTGACCATATGAGATACATATAAGAACAATTTTTCAGAATTTCACCAAACTTGATACACACATAGTACTTCGTAAGGTGACTTGAATTCAGTGTACTTTGTTACGCAGTTTTCATATTGTCAAAATGGCACTCATTTGACAATTTTTTTATCCCCGGAAACGCATCAAACGGACAATCATTCAGATTTTGAACAATTTCTGTCCAAATATATTACTTAGTAGGTTGGCTTGCCTTTTATTTATTATGTTCATGCCAGGCTTATGTTTTTAAAATGGTAGCTTTTGAACATTTTTTAACACATGAGATATTTCAGGATCTGCTTTTCAGAACTTTGTAAAACTAGGTATGTATGATGTATTTAGTAAGGTGACTTGATTATTGTTTTGTGTCCAAACTGTGTTCATATGTTCACAGTAGTGGCCATTTGAAATTTTCTTTTTTGTTCACTTGAATAATCTGAGGAACGATTCACATATTTTTTATCAAACTTCGCACACATTTAGTAAGATAATGTGACTTTCATGTTTATTCATGTTGTGTGTAGTAATATAGGACCCCCATTTATGAAGAGTTTGTTAAATGATTACGTATTTTTTAATATGTGTATTTGAAGAACTACTGGGCATATTGTAAGCAAATTTAATGTTGCTTTCCAAAGATTTTAATTAACTAGTTTTTATTATTGTAGGGCTACCATGTTAGAAGGTACAGTGGAGCACCCTTTATCCGGAATCATCGGGGGAAGGCCTATTCCGGTTGTGGGAAAATTCCGGTTATGGGAATTATGGTTAGAAGGCGAGAAAAACTTATAAAACAGTATGTAGCATGTAAACACCGAATTTAATTTTAACTTATACTACGTATTATCCTACATAGTAAACCGTCTGTGATAGTTACATACACACAAAAATATATATACGTAATTGGATTTAAAACACGTGCCTGTCATACTCCAGCGCCAGCTACGTGTGTGGCCTTCATCTCCGGCTCCGTAATGTCTGGGTTACGTCACCGGCTGTGTGTGTGAGAGCGGCAGCGGGAGGTGGGGGTGGAGTCCCTGCTGTGGTGACAAGCAAATCTGCGGACGTGCCACTGATAACACTTCGAGGAAGTACAGTCAGTCACAAAACTTTACGTGTCTCTTGCACGTCGGGCGACGCACTATTATTCCATTTTATTTTTTATTAACGTCGCATTTATGCACTATGTTCACAAATAAATTTACAGATAAAAAATTAAGTCACACTAAAAAACATAGACAAATCGCAAACATCGTAGAGCAAATCAAAACATCATTCACTGTCACTTGAGTCGTTTTGAAGAGCTGTTGCTGTGCCACTTGTGCCGGCAGTTTCATCATCAGGCAGATTGTTTATGGCAGCAGGCGCAGATAGTGTCTTGAACACATCTGTGATGCGTGTTTGTTTAGTTTGCTTGGACTTCTCAAACTCCAGCTGCTTTTTCAACAAGTAAAGGCTCATTAATTGCTGCTCTGTAATGTAACTACGCTGTTTAAGCCCAGTAATCAGCCGGCTTAAGTGAAAAATGCATTCCTCCTGAGTTATCTTTTCTGTAGGTTTGTCGTCCTCTGAAACTTCACTTTCGCTCTCGTCTTCTTTAACTGTGTTTGTAACAATGTCTACAATCTCCTCATCTGTGTAATGGTACTCGACAGGAACGTCGCAATCAACAGTAAACCATTCTTCTATGCAG
>PNEQ01092585.1:0-31655 GCA_003012365.1 Medauroidea extradentata
GGTACATGACGTCACGACACAGTTAAGGCGGGGCAGAGTATAGACTGTAGATAGGTACGTGGGCACAGCGCGGCTGGAGACTTGGACTACTGGCTGGGAGAGGTGAGCTCAAGACTGTCGCGCCGCACCCATGTAAACTGCAGACCTGATGGTACATGACGTCACGACACAGTTAAGACGGGGCAGAGTATAGACTGTAGATAGGTACGTGGGCACAGCGCGGCTGGAGACTTGGACGACCGGCCGGGAGAGGTGAGCTCAAGGCTGTCGCGCCGCACCCATATAAACTGCAGACCTGACGGCGGCCCATCTTAGTACTCGGCAAGGAGACGACGCAGTGTGGTCGATGATCCATACGATGACTTCGGCGACCAAGGCGATGTGGCTGTTGGCTGCGGTGGGCGTGTGCTTGCTCGGGTATTCGCAAGGTTAGTCTCATTCGCTTTCTTCCTCTTTCAGTACGCCTTCTGCAACATAAGTACGGTATAATAGTAAAGTATCTGTAGATTTCATACACCATAGTTTATGTTAAGATAGGTTTGGTTAAATTATTTCCCTACATTAACGGTAGCGTTCCTATGAGTTTAATGAAAACATTCAAATGTGAATTGATTTTGTCAGAATGTTATACTGATAAGGCTTAAGATTTTCTCCAGTTACAAGCTCATTTACTGTGCAGAGTGGTTTGGAAGAGGGGTGCCGGACAGGGGGACACTGCCCCTCCCCTAGAGGCATTTGTACCCACCCTAAGTTTGAATTTTAAAAATCATATAATTTCTGCCAGCTGAATATTCAATATTTAGACTCGAAAACCACTTAAATAGCACCAAATTGCACTTTAAAATTAAAATATCGGGGTAGGACTCCCGGACCCCCGCTTTAATAAGTTGTTATAGGAAAAACTCGGAAATAAATTTCTGTCAAGATTCTGTCTCCCTCCCCCCACGTCCCTTCACCTTGTCAGAATACCTTCCTCCGCCTCTGACTGTGCACGTTCCATTCTTTGTAATTATTAAAAATTTATACTGTAAATTATGAAGATTTTTATTGCAGTCTTTGTCTATTGGCGATTCATTGTAAATATAGCTATTATTAAGGCTCATTTGTATATGTGTGCCTCTATTTAACCAATTCAGTTACTACGTGTTTTACGTTTTAATAAAAGTTTTGTGGCTACATCTGTACCTCAGGGGTCTCATTCAACAATGAAAATTGTGTCTTCATAGTAACATAACCTGATTCTATATTGGCACGTCAGGCCATTACTTTGTTTATTGGCTACTAAAAATCTGCATAACTCTTGTACAGCAAGCATCATAATATTTTACGATTGCAGCATTTGATCATGTAAAGTAACACAATATTTAACGAGTTAATTTAAACTCTAAATCCGGATCAATATTTACAATTAATGAAATATTAGTAATTGAAATTCCTGTTATCCGTTTCTGGTAGATAAACCTATAGGATTAACTGAAAACTGGTAAACAGGCACTTGAAACTCACTGAGAATTAATATCAATCATTTTAAAATCAGTAACATTTAGTCACAGATGCAGTTAGCAAAGATTCACTAATTTCGTTTGTTCGTAAGTATATTGTATAAGGTTTGTCAATCCCCCAAAATCTACCTTCGAGATCACAATATAATCTTCCGAAGTGGTGAAGTGATCACTTTGCTGTGAACAGCCTACAGTTATGGACCGGAAATTTTCGCGAACATATTTTTGCACCAGTTTTTTTTTCAATACCTTACTTACATACATATCTGAAGCCCTTCTCCTTAATCCCGGAATCTTGGGGTCCTGCCCTCAAATAATAGACTTGTAATGTCATACAACCATGCTCTGATTGGCACAGTCAAATGAGAGACGTTTCTACGCTAAGATAAGCTGCTAATTACCATGAAGCATAGCTGCATTTGGTTAAAAATTCTATTAGCTAAAATTTAGTTCCCTACCTATAGTACGAAACTTCACGCTTTCGGATCCAGGCGTGGTTAGTATCCCATGTCCCGAAAATTTTAATTTATACTTGTTTTTTAGTATTACTATGCACATTATTTATACATAGTGAATATTTTTCATTTGTTTCTTTAATTACTTTATTTATTTTCGTCGCGTCAATTATTGCGTGTTGCTAATTTTCTCTTACCGTCAAGCACTTCATTAAAATATTTTCTAAGGTAAATTGTCTATCTGAACAGTCTTTACAAACCGGGAGCGAAATATAAAGACTGTACTGATGACAGTTAGCAAAGTCCCAAAATAAAACTGATGTATCACAATGCGTCATTAATTTGAATGTGTTACCGGACTAACATTTATTTTCTGAGAGCTGTGATCTAAATTAGTATTTAATATTTGTAGTTTTGTCGGATTTTTAAGGTTTTTGCCTGGTTTTTAGTGGCCATTTTTTATTTTCTTCAGTTTAATCTCATATAGTTATTTATGTATCTATTAGGGTGAAAATTCCGTGAAAATGTATTAACAGATCGCACTGATAAATGTTATCATAAATAGAGAAATTTAGTCAACATTTTTACCTCTTTAATATAAGAATGGACTAATAAGGTACGTTAATTTGAATGACATGCGTTTTTATGGTATTTACAGTACGCTGGTTTTATTAAAAAAATGTTATGTCAGTGTTGGCACACATCTCGCCTTAACTAGGTTGGGATTCTTCTGTACGAAAAAAAAAACTTTAAGTAGGTCTACTAATTCTGTTTAATTAGTGGTAACTTAACGATTCATTTCTAAACATGTCCACGTTCGAATCACGATACGACAACCGTGAGTTCGTTTTTCCTTTGTTTTTCGTAATATCTACAGCTGAATGCTAGCATAGTTCCTAAATACAGGCCATGGCCGCTTCCTTTGTTTTCTTGATTACGTGCGCCACTTGTTTCATTTCTAATGTTTCTCGAGGTTGTCGAAACGTTAACCTTCTCTAGCCAAGGTCACTAAGGTGTTGCCTAAGAACCACGAACCTCTTTGTTCGAATACCGAGAAGGCCATGGATAGACTATGTGTATGTCAGTGTGTGTATGGTGCGGAATTCTGATTACTGTAAATGTATTTTACTTCGGAGAAACATTCCACGACTGGTGCATGGACGGCGATGCAGCGTCTCACGCGTATTCTTTTTTACGCGAAACCGCTTAACTGATTCATATTATGTTTATCTACGAAAAGAACACACACTTGAAACTATGCTTCCATGTTTTCAAAAATTCAGAACGCTTGTTAGAAACATGATTTTTGAGCCTATTAAAATGTAAAGAAAAACGAGTTTTTTAGACAGCTGTAACTCCTGAAATATTACCTGAATTCGTAAAGTGCAAAGCGAGAGGCATGCGTTGGTCTTTATTTCATACTATTTAAACAAAATGTGGTTACCGCTTAAAGTCCCGTAGGAAAAAAGACTAGAAGGAAAACCTTGCACGCCAGTTTGGCGCTGCGAATAGAGGCGACGTACATCTCGTCAAACGTGGGACATTGGCTCTTATCGCTACACTGTTCCCACGTGTCAAAGATGGAAATTCGACACCGGTGAAGACTCCTCTTAAAGAGGAGTGTTAGACAAATTTATGTATTTTAAATTTTTGAGCTGTAACATTTATTCGAATTGTATTACCAAAATTTCCTATACAGCAAAACATAGGATTTGTTCTTGGTAGACTGCTTCACATAAACATTGTTGGAGTATTTCGTTAATTTTTCAAATATAATCATTACAAGACAATTCTTGATGCTTAGACTACCTATAATTCTTTTGCAATGATTCTGCAAGATAAATTAATGAAAGATTCCAGTATTATTTATATCAAGCTGTTTACAAATAATATATCTTATGCTTTGTCTAATATAAAACTTTTACAATACAATTTGAATAAATGTTATGACTCAAAAATTTAATCTTCTACAATATTGTCTAACACCCCCCTTAATATCTATCTTTTTTACCACTGGTGAGGGGTGACTTGCTGTGAGTATGGAGCAGCGCAGGAATGAAAGGGCGGGGGACACGGAAGATCCCAGCGGCATCATCCGGCACAATTCTCACATACGAAAATCATGAAACCGACTCAGCCGGGAATCGAATCCGGATCGCCTTAGTGGGAGGCGAGTTCTCTAACCACTGTGCCAACCGCAGCCCCGACACTGTTGATATTTTGGTTACGGCGCAAGAGATTACACAAGTACTACACTTTTGCAAAACATGTGCCCATAAACTTAGAAATAACTGTTACACACAGTTGCTCTTGTTTGTAATTAACGTATTAATTTCTGAAAGTCTGGAGTTTTCAATTGACGTTTTTTTTGCCATTATTCGCATACCACGCCTTGTAAAAAAGTTTGATTTGGTAAATAACGTAAATATTGATCCCGTAGATATGAATTACATACATATTTATTTATAAAAAACTTCATGAAAATATATTCGTTGAAAATTATTTCTTGCTACAAGATCTAATCTTCTCTCGATCAGTGTATTTTTTCTAATACAAATAATTCTCTGCGGTGCAAAATACTAAGCATTTACTTTGATTGAAAGTGGCTACGTAACTATTTCCCGGGGGAGCAGAAGAAAGAAAAGTATACTGTAATTGCAAGATTATTTTTTAAACACAAACTTAATACGTATTAGAAAATAGGAATTATAGAGCCCTGGTGGAAATAAAATTGCTTATACTGTTAGTAAAGTGTATAATTATTACTTTATTGTATGTTATTATTTTAACCTAAGTTAATTAGAAGTTTAGTCAACTTGATTAAAACAAACTGTGGTAACCAGTAATCGCCCACAAACTTATTTCTGAGTGCTATTACCGAAGAGGATATCTTCTATTCCATTACCTTCATGTTTTATTTATACAGCCCTCTTACTCAGTTTTGGTTGAATTACCTTAATTACTTAGTAGTTACTACAATTTCCCAAATTGTACACTCAGATCCCTCAATAAAAAAAATAATTAATGAATTACTCATATTCATGAATGTGGTGTTTCTCAAATAACACTTAATCATCGGTGAAAAATTTTACCACAATTTAAAATTTAAACAAAACAGATAATCTTCATTCACACTTCAAAATTTTATATTTTGTTTTGTGTTATTCTTAAAACAAATAATAAACGTACGAAAATAATATTTTGCGGTACATAATCAACTCAGAAGCATTAACATTCGAGCCACTACAAGAACTTTGGCACACGGATTCCTACGGCTTTTATGGCCTCGCTCTTTAGTTTTGCAGTAGTTTCGATAATATTTTTTTAAAACGCAAATTGATACATATATAAAAAATTCATTCTGGCAGTTTTAACACTTATATATCATCGTTTGTATCTGCAATTTTCTGTTGCAATACACCAAATTGATTTTTAGATATTTGCCCCTGAAATAACACATATTTTGTTGTCAAAGTCAGCCAAAATGAAGCATAATAATTTTCTGCTGGCAAACGGTACATTATTTTAAAAATTTCCCTGGCAGTATTGTGTACCGTATAACTGTACACAGTCTCAAATTTTTTCAAAGCGTTTGGTTAAAAAATGTTGGAGTCATTTGCAATTGTTTGTAATAAATGAAAGATAATGGCCTTAAGTTTGTGCTGTTGTCCTGCAAAGTCCAGCAAGAGTGCAAACTGACGGGCTTGAATCTTGTTTAGTTAAAATGTACGAAAATAATTTTGATGCCTGCTACATTCCTGCAACATTTTGAAAACTTTTCAAAATAATAAGAACAGAGTTAAATCCTGATACCTGAGAGGTTGCGAAGTCATTTTAAATATGCCTTTCGTATTTGATTCGCGGAGGCCTATGTCATTTGTAGACGTTAATAGTTAATCTTTTATAACCTCTAAAATGTCTCTATAGATCCACTAAAATCATCAAATCCTAGGAGTTTGCAGTACAGCCAAAAGGGTAGGAAAAATCCACCAGACAGAAGGGTCTTACGAAAATATTTGTCTAAGAATTGGACACCGTACTTCGTAATTGAAAAGTGGTTTGTTATCAAGCGATTGGTGAAGTCTATTTTTAAATTACAAAGACGAATTCTAGGCGTGTCATGTGACCTCCAGACAGATGTTTTGTCAGTTTTGCGGTTATTTCGACAGAGTCGTTTGAGCTAATGACAGATGGAGTCGAGATAAAACTCTGAGGAAGGAAAAAACACTGACACGTTTTACGAACAAGATCATGTGTTAAAATCGTATTTTTGTTTTTAAATAAAAAATAAATCAAACATTTTATTTAATAGTTGATTGAATTACAAATAATTCACCTACATTCGCAGTACTCGCTTGTAAAAAAATTGCCTCTGAACCCAATGCCCTCAGCATTTCGAGCAAATAACATGGGGCGACGGTCCACGGCGGCCGAGGGGTCAGACCTCTCGCCTCCCACCAAGGCGATCCGGGTTCGATTCCCGGCGGGGTTGGTCCCCGGGTTTTCGCATGTGAGGACCGTGCCGGACGATGCCGCTGGTCGGCGGGTTTTCTCGGGGATCTCCCGTTTCCCCTGCCCTTTCATTCCGACGCTGCTCCATACTCACCTCATGTCACCCTCCACCAGCTCTAAAGACCTAGATGTAAAGTGCTGAACAAAATATCTTCACTCACATGGAGCGATTTCGGAAAACCAAGGGGAACCGAAATCATGATAGCCAGAGAAAACTACTATTTCAATGTTAAGATTTAATAAAAAAAATCTTGCAAACGTTTCAACGTAGTTGTATATTTGCCGACGTTTAGCAAGATCATTTTTTCACTTATGAAAGGGTTACATATAAAATTGATAGAATAACAATTGATTAATTTTAAAATTTATTTCTCATTCAAAACCATACCCGGTATTTTTACAATGTATTTTGATAGTATATTATTTAAACGCAACCTTGCTAATGATATCGCAGAAATGCTGCATTCTTCTCTAGCTGATGTTTATTTATCTGTGCCCTAACATATCGTGGCAATAAATATCACAGCTTATTAGATTTCCAATTGATGCTGACTGCAACTGAATTTACTAACGAGCGTTCCTTTACGTGTTGAGGCTACCTGCCAGTAACTAAAATGGCGGCCTAACAATACGTCACTTCCTGCTGAATATACTGGCGTGTGTGAGGTCATACAGTCTCACCAAGAGCAAACGACATATTTATGGCGAAAATATATTATGAACCTAACTTTTAAATTATTTTCGATGTTATGTGGAGCAGATATAGACAGTGTAAGAACGAATTCGAAGTGGTATCACGTGACTTATCTTTAAATGTTTTAAATATGGTTTGTAATTACACATAATTATTTTGTACCATATACGTTTAATTTGGTCTAATGCTGACATATAGTTATTTGTAAGAAAATGTTTGTAACGTATTCAAATATGGTTACAATTATAAAGTAAGTATTTTTAAAGTGCAGTCACCTCCTGATTATTCGCACTAATTGAGAGGGCCGATGCCTCGGATAATCCTAAATAGTGGATAATCCACTTTTACTTTTTATTACATCTCGGTAGAAAGATAAAATGTCAAATTCATTCCTGCAATAAAAGGCATCAATTTAATACAGTAGATTCTCGATTATTCACATTAATTATTATAGGCATGTGATATTAATTTTAAAGAAAATCACATATATCTTATTTATCCAATATAAAAACTCTCGTTAATCCGTTCATGCGCGAAGTTAATTGTTTCGCCTGCTGGAAGAGACTTAAATATTCTTCAAGCCTATCAGAACACGATTGCAGGCATAACACGTTAGTGAAAATTTTGCGTGTAAGCACAGAGTGTATTTATAACTATTCTATTTAAAGGTAAATACTTTGCGCGGATAATCCGCACACGTATAATCGGGAGTCTCCTGTATACAATAAGGAATTTTATCATGTGTACATACAGATTATTTTATTTATACTGGCAAAGTTCTGTTAAAGCTTTCCAATTGAGTTCAAATGCTGAGATCACGGAGTACTTTTGGTGTTCCGTTTGGCCTATAAATGACCAATAAACTCAGAAGCAAATTAAATGCGACCTAAGTATCATACATTTTATTTTGAAAATAAGCCAAAATTAATCTAAAAATAAATCTTGCAAGTAAACTCTGCAATATGTCTAAAAAGTCTAGCTACATATATTAGGGTATGGTGTGACAGTATACTGTCTTGAATTTTTATGAGAATTCTGTTAAAAATTGCACGCTTTCATTTGACCAACGTAGCAAAAAAAGCTACCGATCACGGCCTTAAGGTCGCTGCCTGGGTAAACGTGTTTTTGCGGGTTCGAGCCATATAACGGCGGAAGTAGTAAGACTCAAATTACCGCACTGTCATGCAGTCTTCCCGCCGACAGCTCGCCTCTAAGAAACTTTCAACGGTGACCCTATCATTTTTTGACCTAATATCAAGGCCTTGTTACCGAGTTTTGCAGTGATTTCGATAATATGGTTTTTATTGCTACCTAATACTCATATGAAAATTTTGCTCCACAGTTTGGACACGTATATGTTATAATTTGTAGCAGAATTTTTTTGTAGAAATCTACTGAACGGTTTTTTAGATATCATCACCCAAAGTACTACGTTTTTTGTCGTGAAAATAAGCAAAAATGAAGCAAAATATTTTTTTTTACTGGTGAATGGTAAATTATTAAAAAAAACGCATCCACAGTATTGTGCATCGTGTGACTGCACATTGACTCAAATTTTTTCAAAGCTTTTAGTTAAAAAATATTTGAGTTTTTGTCACCAGTCTGAAAAAAACTCAGGGACAAGCCCTTAAAGATAAAGATGTTTTGTACATGCCTGTACCTTTTAAAATATTCTGCGTCAAGACGTTATTACCTAAAAAGGATCACAAAAACACAAATTCCCACCATTTCGACAGAGTAAAAATTAACTTTAGATAAAATGGAGGATCTGAAATGGGTAAACCTTGTGTGTAAAGCAGACGTTTAAACTGCGCGTTGAACAGATTTCGAATAATCATTTAAACGGTCAAAGCTCTGCACATAGCTGAGTGGCCTGAACATGGCAGCCAACTTAACTGTGTTCAAGAGGGGAAAATTCATAACTTTATATTTATATGAAATAATTTTACTTTTGTAGGCGTTACTTGGGAGCATACTTTCATCTTACAAAAATAGCTGGGTCAGTTTACCCATAGAAGAATTTCAATATCAACATTCGCATGTTTTTCGTCCATAATAAGACGCAAAAACTCATGGACGTAATGAAATGAAAAATTTTAATTGAAACAACATGCCAACGGCTACTGCTTGATGTATGTAAAAAAAACATTTAAAGATGTTTTGTACGTAAACAAAATGTTTAAGTGCTGCAAGAAATTAAAAACTTCAACGATTTTTTTAATACAAAAATATTTTGTAATGAATTTTTACAGGCCTATACATCAAACAGTAACCCGTGACATTAAGTTCCAATCTTTTTTTTTTTTTTTTTTTTTAAATTTCAGTATTGGCCTATGCAATGGTTTTTGTGGCTTATAAGAACGAAAAACATGCAAATTTTGACTTTGAAACGCCATTATAGGAAAATTGATTGAGTAAATCTTTAAATAGAGGCAAATATATTCTCAAATATCGTCTTCAAAACTAAAAGTACTTCATGTAAATATAAAATTATACGATATTTCTCCACTTCAATTAGGCCTAATTAACTTTCCTGTACATCTGGAGCATGAACTATGCTGTAGCGTTCTAGGAGAAAGTGTTTCTAAGCGATTCTACTAAACGTACGTACAATATATCTTTAGCTACGAAAATAAAACACATTTAAAACTATGCTTTTTGCACTGAAAAAATAGTATAGTTGCAGGTACCATACTTGTGTTAAAATACGGACAACAAAACAGTTTGGTTGTTGGTACTACTCTGGACAGTTCCTTCAACAATCTGTTCTGTAGAAGAAACAAAGAGCCTTGTTGCTTTAACAAAACAGATGGTAACTTCTACAAAACAGATTGTTGAAGGAACCGTCGAGATGGTACCGACAACCTACCTGTTTTGTTGTCCCTATTTTAACAGAAGTATGGTAACTACAACTATTTTTTTTTCAGTGTGTTTGCTAGATATCATGCTTAGAAACATGATTTCGGGGCACCTCAAAATTGGAAGAAAAAAAACGTTTTTTTTCTTCAGACTGCTGTCACGTAAAAAAAAACACAAACCGGAATCGCAAAATGAAAATAGAGACGCACACGCTAGACTGCGCTGTGCAATTTCTGTAAATAAAAAAATAGAGTCACCTCTTAAAGTCCCATAGTATAAAGCCAACGACCCAAACTCTGCAGACGTCTTCGCGGCCCGCACATAAAGGCGACATGGTTGTTGACGCACTAGTCAGTCTAGCTCTTATTGCCTGCCTGTTCCCGTGCTTCAAACGCGGAATCTAGCACTTGCTGTGAAGGACTTTTGTGGTGAGGGTAGTCTGTTAGACAATTTTATTGAATTTTCAGTTTCTGAGCGATAACAATTGTTCAAATTGTATTATCAAAATTTTCTCTTCGACAAACCATAGGATATATTCTCGGTAAACTGCTCGACGTAAATACTAGTGGAATCATTCATTAAAAATTGTCATGCATAATCATAGCAAGAAAATTCTTGATAGTTAACCTTTAGTTAGGGACTCCTAATTTTCGCGAAAAGAGCATTCCCCACTTTGTTTCAGTGACTTACGTGCACTTCTGCAGCTCTGATACATAATCAGTGATTGGACGTCTTAGCTCTGACGTGTCTTGGGGTTTTACTGACAAATAACATACTTCTGAATTTGTAGTAATGTTATATTGTGATTGGCAAAGTCAAATGAGAGACATCACATCACAAAGACACGTCGCCAATAACCATGAAGTAGAACTGCAGATGTGCACGTAAGTCACTGAAACAAAGTGGGGAAAAATTCTTTTCGCGAAAATAAGGGGTCCCTAACTAAAGGTTAACTATCAAGAATTTTCTTGCAATGATTCTGCATGACGAAGTAATGAAAAATTCCATTATTATTTATGTCAAGCTGTTTACCAAGAATATATCCTGTACTTTGACGAAGATAAAATTTTGATGATGCAGTTTAAAAAAAAAGTTTCTGCTGAAAAACTGAGATTACAGTATAATTGTCTAACACTGTCCCTTGATCTGCGTGGTTAATGCAGGCTTGGTAGGATGAGTCTTTGGCAGGAACAAAGCAGTGTTGTCAGTGGGCTCAGCACAATGCAAGTCTTCAAGTCCGGAAGAGTAGATGCCTGAGTCATTCGCCACCTTCGTACTTTCCCCTCCAAACACTCACGACCTTGTCTTGTGTGTGCGCCACCGAGGCCTGCGAATTGCGCCGCTAATATTAGTCTGTGTGTAGCAAATATCTGTCCAGTGTTGCCACATATGCTGGCTCACCCGCAGATTAACGGAGAAACGTTTGGGATTGAGATCGAGGGGATGTTTATACATTCTTGGATCTTGGCAAAAATTAAGATAAATCTTGTATGTTTCCGTAATAAAATAAAATAAAAGTAAGTCATTTCTAGTTTAGAAAATTACATAAACACACTTATAAATGACTGTTCATTGTTTCTGCAAGTAACTGTGGTCGAAGAATTGTTAATATGTTTAAATTCGGTCAAGTGGAGAAAAATCGTAATTTAGATTTAGGGACTGGAAAATTTCGCGAATTCAATGACCCGTAGGGTAGAATCCATTGTACTATACATACTCAAGCCACGACTATTAGTCAACTAGCTGCTACTCAGTGGAACAGCTGACAACAACCGAATAGACAGGGCTTGAGTATGCATAGTACAATTTTCCAGTCCCTACTTATATTTTACGTTACTTGGCAGCTCGTTTTTCTCTCGCAAAAAAAAAAAAATAGCTCAGCCAGTGTTCCCATAGTGGCACATTAGTGTACAGATTTACCCGTTCTTCTGTCTTATCCTCTGCGGAAAAAAATAACACAACGAAATAAAAAAGTTCACATTAAAATTACATGTCACGGACTACTGCTGGAAATGAAGTAAACTGTTGTAATTTTTACATTTTTTAAAAATACAAATGAATTTAATTGTGTTATTTTTAAATTTTTTAGCATATAACCAATCATCTCTAATTTTTGTGTGAATTATTTCATTCCAGTAAGTCACTTGGTTTTTTGTTATTCCTGTGTTCCTGTAACTTGCAAATTTTGCCTTTGTCATGCCGTTATGGGAAATCTATGAGATCTAAAAAATGTTTACAGATAGAAAATGTTGTCACAAGTAATGTCTATAAAACGAACACTACGCTGTACAAATATAAAATCATACAGTTTGGCCATGTGCACGCTCTTAACTCCAATTTAGGGCAGATTATTTCTCATTGGTGGAAAAATTCAAAACTATTTTTGGAATACTTTGAAGAAATTCAAGACTCAGGACCGTATCTATAAACGGCTTTCGAATGACAACCAACTGCTATCCCCGTAGAGAAAGCATTGGTGAGCAGTTGGTTGTCATTCGAAAGCAGTTTATAGATACGGCCCTAAGAGGAGTCTTACAAAGTAACGCAACGTTCGTTCGCAAACAAATTATTTTGCTTAATTTTGGGCTTGTTTTCATACCAAAATTCGTAAAATTTTGTGTGAAAAAAATCTGATAAACTTTGGGGTTAATTCGTTTAAAAAAATTAGGTACGTATTACGATGTCTTTGTGACAAAAGGATGTAGGAATTCTACGATATGAAAATTATGCTGCTTTAAAAAAATGTTTTCAAAATCACAGTTAATCTGCTAGGTATGGCCATAATATTAAGCGTGTGGTAAAATAAATAAATGCTGTAAACGTCTATTAAAATCTACAGGTTTTTGAAAGTTGGTATGAGAAAATTACAGAACAATAATCCTAGCCTAGGCAATGATGTTTGCCAACTTAATGAACAAATGTTACCCAGAATTATGCATCTGTTATGCGTTAGTTCTTGTGCCTCAATTAAATATACTAGGTTTCGGCGTCAGAGACTGTCCTTCAGATATATGTTACTCGAGATAAATTTTTGCTCAGAAACTAGGATTGCTGTGTTTTTATGTTTCATGTTTACAAATTGGCTTAGAGAAAAGTGCAATTTTAAACTTATGATTTTAGCGCTAAATTATGTACCACTCCTAGAGGTGATGGTTAGAGGTACGTAAATTTCGCAGATACATTCCAGGTCAGGATGAACGCCAATTATGTATACTTCATTGTCACGTCTGTGACTTGCTGGCGGCTGTTACGAAACGCGTTTGACTACTGCAAGCCAGTAGTAAATAAGGAAATAATGCGAAGTGCTATCGCTTGCTACCTGCTTGTACGGTTATGAGCCAATAGATAATCGTTTTTGGCCAGTGGGTGTATAGGGCTGACAACTCTAGGCTGCTGCCAGATGAAGCCGCGAAATTGACGTACCTCTAGCGATGGTATAACGCGAACATTTTTTGTGTCAACATACCTTTGAAAACACTATAGTTTCTTGTGCTATGTATAATTGGGTGATGTACGTCTGATACAACGTAGCTGTCTGCAGACTGATAATAAACATCAAATATTACTATAGCGGGATTCCTACTGGCTCCGTCAAATAGGGTAACAGCTCTACGCACGAGAGAAAGCCAGTCATCTTTTCATATAAGCTAAAAGTACGTTGAAACCCAGCAAAGAGTCAAGTTTTCCCGCGATAAACCTCCATCATTAGATATGACGGTTTATCGCGGGAAAACTTGACTGTTTACTGAATTTTAACACACGTTCAGCTTACCAGAAGATTACTGGCTTTAGCTTGTACTTGGAGCTGTTGCCCTATTTGACTGAGCCAGTAAGTATCCCGGTATCGGTATCGTAATACGTAATGCCTGTTATTGGTCTGCAGAAAACTACGGAGTGTCACTATATCACCCAATCAATCATGTCACAATAAACTACTGTGTTTTCAAGATATGTTGGCACAAAACATTTTCGCGATATACCTTCATCACTACCCATGCCCTCTCGGCCTTGCGTATGACTCATGCAGTGGTCGTGGTCTCGAGTCGTCACCGGTTCGGCCTCCCAAGCCAAACGCCTTGGAGCTCACGGTCGCCAAGGGCGCGTGATGCAACAGCCACTCGACTGGATCGCTCATGCTGGAATCACAATGACGCGATAGACGCAACGCGAATGCCCGCGACGCGAATAAATAAAGATGTCAGCCAGTCAGAGTCGAGGCGGACATGCCGACGTCACAGAAACCTCTGTGCTGATTAGCTGACATATTTCGTTATTCGCGTCGCGAGCATTTGCGTCGCGTGTGTCGTACCATTGTGAATCCAGCATCACTGCCGAGAAAACACGGTGCCGCGTCCATTCTCCAGAGCTCGTGAAAACCGTTCTCGTTCCAGGTATAGCTAAGGACCCTGAATTCCCTCGAAAATATTTTGCACCCACTTTGTTTCAATTCCTTATGTACACATCTGCAGTTTTTTCTACATAGTCTGTGATTGAACGTCATATCTCTCTCATATCTTTGGGTTTCTACCTACAAATCACAGACGCGTGCCAGTTATAACCTATCCCATAAACGATTTCACTTCTTCATAGAACTGAAGAGACCTGAAAAATTAGCCGCAAACTGGAATACGTTGCACTCGTGATGGACTTTTCAACCAATGATTTAAGGCGAACTGTAGAATGCACACTAACTAGTAATACGGGCACACAAAGATGCGATGACATGGAGCCAATAACATAACGGAATGTGTTCGGGTGAATATGAGTCCGTGGACTCGAGCCATCACCAAATAATAACTTGACTCGTCTCTATTCATGAGACCTTTGGGAATGGGTCAGGGGGGTTAGTACCTGCCATTTTCGAATTCTTAAATTTCGCTGTATGTTCCGTACAATTAGATTTATTAAAATTTCCCGCCTTATATAGCACATATATTATTCTCTTAAGCGTTACCAAATTGTCACATCTTCATTAACTCTTACCTGTACTATTACTGGTAACCTCACATAGGAAGGTAGATTTTTTTTCTACGGATGGTCCCAGGTATAGTATAAGCAATTGTAGTCAACCAATGCCAACTGTATACAGTGTAAGAAACTATTCACTCTGCCGTGTGGAAGCATAAAACATTACAGAAAATTTGTAGGCAAAATTAAATGCGGTACTTATATTATTCCAAAATGGCGGATATTGATTCCCCTTAAGGCATTCCTTTATGGTGTCAGATTCCAGCAATTTTGGTCGTGGTGTGGTCAGGACAAACCCCTTGTTACATTTGCAATTGTAAAGTTACCATACGTAGTAACTTTTTGGTTTACGAATTTGGTTTGAGAACATTCGTCAGAGATTCTGCTTGGTGATGGACTGCGGATTCCACATGTCCTTCTTGGCGTAAATCACATTCATTTACAGGGACCTGGACATTGCGTGGATTCGACGACCTTCCGGCTGACAATACAGTCATCTATATCCTCTATTCTCAGCTGCTAATTCATTGGGTGATGCCCCAGTGTTGGCCGAAATTTCTCTGGTTCAACAATCCGCCTGATCGTCGCCACTGTACTGCCGTACATTCTTCTGTTCATAGCTACTTTTTCATTGGCTACCACCCCAGTTAGTGGACATTTGCACACGTGGCAATGTAGCGCGGGAGTCTGTGCGTGTTTTCACGCAGGTTTTTCTTTGAGTCAGTGTCCTAAAAGACGAGATTCATAAACACTGATCCAACGGCGAACGTAGTTCCCATGTGCAGGAGTTCAAGATCTAAATTCTTCTCCAATGTAATCTCAAAATTTCGCTTCTCTTTTCAGTGCTAAAAATATGATCTTCAGAGTTGTTACGACAGAGTTACCGCGTAGATGAAGATTAGAGGTAACCTGTAAATTAAAAATAAGTTCTCATTTAGGAATTACTTTCTTCAGCGACTGTCCCAATATTCCTACAAAAACATAGTGTGTTCAGTCATGATGAATGAATGTTTTCTTGGCGTTCATGAGGGGAGACATGTGCGTTTTGCAAGTCAGGGAATCAGTCATACCGAAACCTGTTTTGACGAGATTTTCGGAAGCACTTTCTCCCCCTGGTACATCAACTGCGGATGCTGCAAAAACTGTCACCCGTCCATTACAAAACAAAATTACATTCTCGGGAACTTTGGACGCGGGAATGATCCCGAACAAGATGTTTGTTACAGGGGAAGTTTCCTTAAATTCTGGTTTTCAATTAAATTGATCTGTAACATAAATGTTATGATTATTATTTACTAAAGAAAGCTAAGTAGGAAAAAGAGAATGTGCAACAGTTATTTTTAAGTTTCATAAACATAATTTTTACTATATTGATCTGTGTAATTGTAATTGGAGCTAAACTATTAACTGGTTTCAATCTCAAATCGGTAAATATAAGAGTTCACATACGCTTCAAAAATTCTGTTAGGTAATTCTTTATGTGGATTTGAAGTTGAAAATTACATCAAACAAATTAGTTACAAGTAAGCAAACACAACATTAATAAATCTAGGATACTGTCTCGTTAACGATAGGGCCAGCTTTCAGAGACGTCACGACGAAAGATTCGTCATAATTCACGGACCTGTAATGGTGAAAGCTTTGCCCCAGATTGTTGGACATGGAAGTGACAGTACCGAGGCTAGATGAATTTGTAGCCATATCTCGAGAAAATACAAGGTGGCTGTTATTCATCATCAGGGCCGTACTGACAGAAATATGCCAATCACCTTACACCTTGAGAGATACTTTTAAGAGTTAGTGGACCGTAGTTTTTTTTTTTTTTTTTTTTTTTTTTTTTTTTTTTTTTTTTTACGTTTGAGGCACGGAAACGGGGAAGGCGATAAGGCGAATATAACCCGTGCGTCAAACACCTCATCGCCTCTAGGCGCAGAGTACTGAACTAGCGTGCAGTGTTTACGTAGTAACGGTTTTTCAATGGGACTTCAAGCGATGACCCTATAATTTTATTTGTGGAAAGTATGTGGTAAAGTCCAATGCAGGCTTCTATGATTTTGTTTTACGATTACGGTTGATTGTCATTTTTAGCACTTTTGAGGAGCTTGATAATCATGTTTTAATTATCGGTCTGCATTCTCAAAATCATAGGGACTTAATTTAATGTGTGTTTTCTTTTCGTAGATAATCGCATTAGAAACATTTTTAGTAGCTGTTCTTGAAAAACCGACTTTCCGTACCACGTTACAGCACGTCTCACGCGCCAATAACTCGAATATTTTTTAACCAAATGCTTTGAAAAAATTTGAGACTGCGCATAGTCATACGATACACAATTTTGCGAGAGTGTTTTTACAACAATGTACAGTTTGGTAGCAAAAAAATTATTTTGCTTAATTTTGGCTTAATTTGACCACAAAATATGTGATAATTCAGGAACAAAAATCTAAATATTAGTTTGGTGTATTGCAACAGAAAAATTCAAACGATGATATATAAGAGTTAAAAATGTAAGAATGAATTTTTGATATATGTATTAATTTGTGTTAAAAAACACTTTTGAAACCCCTGCAAAACAAAAGAGCGAGGCCTTAAAGCGGGGTTTGCGTTGAACACTACTGAACCAATTTCCAAATAGTTTATCGCTGTAACTCAACAAATACTGCAAACTGCTTACAGGTGGTACTTTGAAACACCTAGAACATAATAAGAACCCTACTTTTTGAACCACCCATTGTCTCTAAAATGGTTTTATATTTTGCTGTGTTTGAAAACGTTACTATCTGGACAACGACAAATTAAGAAACACAACTACCCTGAATTTTTCTAAAATATTTTTTCACTGGCAAATGCTCCCGCTTGACATAGCAAAATTGCAGACTGCTCGACAATCACACTGCACGCCATCCCAGAGATGTGAGCATAGAGGCAATTTTGCATTATAGGTGCCGTTAAGCACCGTCTTTATTGATTCCTAGCCCAACTTGCACATGCGAACTTATCGCTACATTAGTGCCATAATGTGCCGAACAAGTACACTCGAAACCTGATAGGCCTAAGTCAATTCGACCAACGAGCCGACACAGAGTTTCAAATCAGATGATAAAGAAAGCGATTTGTTTATCTTTAAAAACAAAGAAGCAAAATAATGTTAAAAACCTCCACGTGACCAGTTCAGAAAACAATTTAAAACACAATTTTTCACTTTCACGCCTTTGTAAACAACGGGTGTGTATTTGTCAGATGTTTATTTATTTAATTAATCTCAGGGTGGATTATATTCTTCTGGACAGACATTTAGATTACATTATTAATGTCACGAATTCTCTTCGAACATTACAAATCTGCATCACATTTTGTGAAACATTGCTCTGAACAGTTCCGCGCAAATGTCTATCAAACTACGCCAAGCACATTTCAAGAGCTGTTACAACTAAACGAGCGAGAATGGGTTGAATGAAACTCTTAGGATTAAGACAATAAATTAAAAATCCAATTCTTTTTATTTTGAAAGAGAAATAATACCTGGTAGTAAGTTATAATTTAACGTAGGTAAAGTACTGTACGCACACACATTACATTATTGCGTATAATTTCTTTTAACTGCAGTGTTAGACTATATAACCGACATTTCGGGGATTCCTGCAAAAGGTTTCGTTTTCTCCTGTTAAAATTGCAGAAGTCTAATTGACTGTTTCCTTGATAAAAATACAGTTTAGCCCTTCACCAGGTAGCAACATGTTCCGTCCTCAGCAAAATCACACGTTTGAAAATGAACTGTCAATTGCACTTGAAAATTTAAAAGCGCTATCTCAAGGCATCATGGGTATTAAATTGTATCATATAAACAATTTGGTAAGACACAACAATACTCAGCAGTGAATAAACTTTAAACTTGGGCAATACTGTTACTGTACAATGTACGTATTCATAGAAACATTATCAATTTATTTCATGTTGACTTGGTCACATTCCGCAGTAAATTGTAATCATGTAGTAGAGAAATTCGGGTGCTGTGTATTGCAATCCCGGAACCCGCAGTCAGTTTCTCGTGCGGCCGCTCACGTCTCGCAACGCTTGGCTGGCCTTCAGAGGCAGTAATTAGACATCATCGCCGAGTAAACCATCCTTGGAAAGCCACTTGGTAACTACACGTGTTGGTAGCGAGAAATACCCCGCATGAGGAATTACGTGCTTGGTGGCACTTGTATGTGTGTGTGTGTGGTGTGTGTGAAGTTAGAGTGAGTGAAGAGAATTTGGTCAGACTTAGGCCGGGACTAGTACGATGCCTTCACGTTCACTTTATGTTAACTTTCACGTAGGCCTAAGCAGAAAATACCTTGACAAACGAACTTGAACGGGTCCTGTCACGATCACACCACTTTATACTTACGTTCACATTCACGTACCGTAAAGTGAGGATACTTTGCACCCCCATGGGTAACTTTGCTCCCCCATGGGTAACTTTGCACCATTATATTTATTTCGTTCTGTGTTGGAATTCCAGGATAATAGTCACTTTAAAGTATTGTTTATTATTGAAGCTATCAACGGCGAAGTCTTCAACAATGTGCAAACCTTCACTTACAAGAAAAACATGTAGACCACTTTACGGTAACGAAAAATAGATGTCAAGCTTTAAGGTTAAAGTGATACGTGACGTTATACCACGTGATCGCCTAGGCCAATCACATTTCGAAGGAGTTGATGTTTTCTATTGTGTCATGTCATCTTTGACCATTAATTTCAAGGCTCTTTCACGACGATTTTTATTGCCTGCTTGCAGCTTACGTGAAGGATTGTAATAAAACACGGTAAACGTGAACTTGATAAAGTGGTAAGTGATACGTGAACGTGAAGTCGTCGTAATCCCGGCCTTAAGGAGTGTCCCTACATAGCAGAGATCTAAGCAAGCGGCTGACGGACGTACACTAATAGTGACAGCTGGGCGTGTTCTCGTATATAAGACACTGAGGTTGGAAACCAAGGTAGACATTGACCTGAGGAGAGTATCTGTGAGTGTAAAAGAGAAAAAGGGACAGAAAATAAGAGAATACGCTTCGCTTTTAGTCGGTTTTCTCACAATGACGTCACTAATGGGATTTAATACAGACATTTATTCACAAAGGGCACGTTTAGGTTACTATAAGTAAATTATTTGTCTAATAAAAGAGTATGCATTATAAATAAATGGCGCCACATTACAATATGTCACTGAATTTCAATTTTTTATAATGGTATTGATATTCCAGTATCAAAACTTCGACTCAAGCAACACAGGTTCAGAATTTGTCTTTGCTTCAAAAAAATATTATTGTCATAAATATATTTTTATTTAGAAATTAGAATTAACAATTCATGCTGAAATGTTGCTGATTTCTAAACTAGAGACGATCATTAACATGTAGGACTTAAGCGCTGGTGAGCGGTGACGTGAGGTGAGTATGTAGCAGAGCCGGAATGAAGGGGGGGGGGGGAGAAACTGGAGATCCCCAAGAAAACCCTCCGACCAGCGGCATCGTCCGTCACGATTCCCACATGTGAAAATCCGGGAACCAAATCTGCCAGGAATCGAACCCGGAATGCCTTGGTGGGAGGCAGGTGCTCTAGGCCTAACTACTGAGCCAACCGTAGACCCTAGGTATGAGTGTTACAAGGAGGGAAAGGAATCGGCCAGGGCCAATATTTAAAAACATTCCCCGCATTAAAGCCTGGAGTGAATTCGGAAAACCCTGATAAACGAAATTTGAATGTCTGGGTGGACCCGGGTATCGAACCCAGGTCCTCCCGAGTACAAGACAAGTGTTTTACCAATGCCCCATTTCGTTCAGTAACTGCAATGTTGTAGGCGATTTTGTCTTCAGTTACAACAATAATTACGTCTTAAAAGTGACCTCCAATATAAATTGTAACAACACGATAAAATTTAAAATTATAGTTCGTTCGGGATCAAGTGAGCACAAAAAATTTTACGTTTGAAAAATATCCCTAGCCGTTACTGCATCTATTTTCAACATTAACAATAGTTCCCTTACTGCATGTATGGTTGGCAGCGATTGGGACCACACTAAACCAACTGATATATCAAACTCAAAAAAATCACAGTGGATAAAGACATTGTAGGCTACAATGACATGCTCATAAAATTAAATAAAAAAATTATTTGTATTTTTAAAAAAAAAAATTTAATTTTTTAAATTTTAATTTTGAGTTTCAGAATTTTTTTGCCACACTCGACGATAACCACCTCGCTTCTATTCGCGGCGTGCAAAGCTGGCTTGCAATGTTTTTCGTTTAACTCTTTTCTGTATTGAAAGTTTGTATTGACGTCTAACTCGTACTCCAGAGTTTTACGTACCCTAACAGTATTTTTCAAGTCAGCACACAAGTATTTAAAAATATTTGATGTGACGTTAGCTATTATCTTTAGAATACAGCACGCAGCTATCTTCAGTCCGGTACTTTGTACCCGTCGCAAGCGCAGTTTAGGCCCGTTCTACAGTGAAACGCAAGCGCATACGTATCACGAAAACGCAAACGCAAGACACTCCGCGTGTCTTCTACAATGGGACGTAAACGGACACGGATACGCATCCGGAAACGCAAGAGAGTTGGTCAACTCCGAACTCTTACGTATCCGTGCTTGCGTTTAGCCAATAGCAATCGAGCATTTCATACTTTGCCACCATGTTTGTTTACAAACCTTTCACACGTTGAGTTTTCGCGGTTAACAATTAAAGACGTCTTCTTGCACTGTATTTACGATTATTATTTGTGACTAAAATACTACGGAACACTTTTCGTGAAGTACAATTTGTATAATTAAACATACGAAAAAAATGTTGCGTTGTAAAATATTGTTGGTTAATTACTACGTTAAAATTATGAGGCTGTTAAAATTTATATTTCCATAGAAGACACGTACAAACCTTGCAATAATATTTATAACATACTTAACTACAAATAAAAGTGAAACAAATTTTTCTAATGTCGGAAATTTACGCGAGAAATACCTTATTTTTCGTTTCATAGGTTGCAAGTCCGTACGTTTACGAATGCGTTTTCATGCATTGTAGAATAGAAAACGTATTTCACTCCGTGTTCTCGTTTCGTTTGCGTTTGCTTACGTTTCCGTTTCACTGTAAAACGGGCCTTATAACTACATGTGCGTGAAACACTCAATTTACCAGAATGTAGATGATGCAGTAACTTCCTCGTATGACAGTGGTACCAGATGTAGCAAGTAAATTGTAGCACAAGGTGCTATGAAATTACGGTATTTTACCCAATATTCTGGTATTATTATAAAAATAAGTTATTGAATAAAGTCTTTGAATATTTATTGGGTACTAATTCATGTAATTTGCGTTTTGGATAAAAAAAATTCTAATATAATGTGAATATTATTGGTAGAGAAGGTGATTTATCGCGGGTAAAGTTGACTGTTTGCTAGGCTTCATTGTAATGTATTCATTTCTGACGCTTTTCTGTCGTTACAACTAGACTGTGCCACATAACCATCGGCCAATAATACATGACGCAGGACGCTACACTGATTTGCATAATACGCTGGCAGAAATCATTCTCGCGATAAATCACCTTCTCTAATTATTGGTTATTTGGTTTTGTAAATCTAAATCAATATATTTTTGGTACCGAATGTTGTGTGGCATCGGTGGTTCAGTGGTAGAATGCTCGCCTGCCACGCGGGCGGCCCGGGTTCGATTCCCGGCCGATGCACTTTTTTTATTTTTTTTTAATGTGTACTTTTTTTTACATTTATGGTGTACGATGTTAGTAATTTCAACGATTTTATAATATTTCTTGTTGCTTGATTTTTAGGAAATGTTTCGTGATACCAGCTATTAACAGTATCTATCTAGTGAATCGGTCATTTGAGAAACAACATAAGTAAATTTTATACTGAAATGAGTTGTGGATGTTATACTTTTGTACAGAGGTAAATACATGCATTATTGAACCACATTAAGCGTCATGTGCGATTGTAGTAAAGAACTGAACTATAGACTATCTCTGTACAAAATTGTAAAACTCACAACTCGTTTTAGTAGAAAATTGACTTACGTTGTTTCTCAAAATGACTGATTCAATTGCGAATGTTACCGCCGCTTGTGGGTTCATTCCTAAACTTTATTCAGCATAATTATTTTTAATTAATATGTTGCCAAGTATGTCCTAGACAGCGCAAACTAACAGTGTGTCTGGCGCTGGCGTGAATACGTAATATTTTTTAAGTCCTGATAGTCCCTAAAATTATTTTTCAAAGTCAGGAAAGCAAGCCGTTCATCGTAGGGTTTTCTCGGGAATCTCCCGATTCCCCCTTTCTTTCACATTCCAGCGCTCATCTGATATCAACCCTCTCAAACGCTGAATATGTCGCCGACCAAATTCACTTCACAGGACCATGAAAAGTGTAAATGTGTCAAAATTATCCATCTAGTTACATATATTTGTATGTTATTTTTAAACGATTATTTTCAATTGGGGAAGTTACAATTGAAATAAGTATTTTGGACATAACGCCATTGCAGCGAATGGTATGTCGCAGAAAACCTGTGAATACACGAAGACAAGCAGACAAGTAAACAGCCAACTCTATACCTATGAAAATTATGCTTTGGACTTAGACCATTTGTCTGTTTGTTTACGGTTGTAAATGTCAAGGAATTATTGCTTTAACTTGTAGTCATATTTTTCTGAGTTGTTCTAAAATGAAAGCTTTTTATTTTATGTCGTATTTAATAACGTATGAGATTAAAGCAAATAATAAATAAATAAATAATTACCTAACGTGAAAAGACGCAGGCAATTATTAAACTTTCACTAGAAAAGTTATATGAGCAGTTTTTTAATATAGGTTGTTCGGAATAAAGTGAACACTCAAAAAAAAAAACCCTGCTAGAGTTCTATTTTCAGACAGTTCGTATCTTTCCGCGCGTAACGGCTACAGACGGGACATCCAAAACTCTTTACAAAACAGCTAAAGGATTTTCTTGAAGAACAAGCTTTCTACTCCATGGAAGAATTATTGAATCATAAACATTAGAAAGACCACATATTGTCACACATTGCGCAAATCTCTTCTTTTTTTTCCTTCTGCTTCTCTTTCCTGTTTTCTGTTTCAGGTTTCCAAAACAAAGAATTTATAGAGTTGGTGTACAGAAGGAGCTGACGAAAATTCAACATGAATTAATATACCATATGAGATAACGGTATCTGTATAAACATGTGTAATTGTTGTAAATGTATAAGTTTTCTATCTATTAAGTAATATTCATGACTTGTCCAATATCTTTGTACTATTGTGTATTGAAAAGATCTTACGGATGCAATAAAACAAACAAACAAATGTCTTACCTCTCTGGACACGTCACTTGATGTTTACGCGTCTCCCAAGACAAATTGTACTGTCTGTATGTACCTACACAGTTTGATAAAAAAAAAAGTTAATTGACTATATAAAATACAATTATGTATATTTCGGTTGATTTTGTTTTAGTATTGTTGTATTTTAATAGGGAAATTCATGAAACCATATTGCGTAATTTCGCTGCCAACCACACAAGCAGTAAGGCAACCATATTTAATACTGAATTATATGCAGTAACGGCTAGTGATATTTTTTAAAGGTTAAATTTCTAATGCTTTTTATCCCGAACGACCTATAACATGTTTGCCACCGTCGCAACATGTACTTTCGAGAATAAGCTAACGCGAGACGGTCAACTGTGGTATTTTAAAACTATGTTATATTCCTGTGATGCGGTTCGTGTGTAATTAAAACATAACGGAAACGGTTGTCGTTCTACAAGGGCCCCGGGTTTAGTTGATAGGCGCACTGGGCAAGTTCAACTTTGCACCTCCCCCCCCCCCCCAACAAATTTTATGTTCTGTTATGTTCGTTAGGTTGATGTTGCAGGCTGGCTGTATGTTACCGAAAATTGTTAATAGATTTTATAGTACTGTGGGAAGTGAAATACATGTAATTAGAAGACAAATGTTGATTAAGAAACATGAATTACAGTAAGATAATATTCTTACTATTAAATTTATTGTTATTTTTTTACTGGGCAGAGAGAGAGAGAGAGAGAAAACGTGCATGCATGAAATAAATAAAATGACAAAGTCTGTAATTTTGTATTCAGTTAACTGGATTTGGTTATTTGGACATACTCCACTATGATACATATGTCCAAGAAACTATATCCAGTCATGCACTCCCGTTGCACAGTTCTTTCGCTGATCATATTTGCATTAAGTTACTGTTTTTATTTAAAGTAAAGGATATATTTTGTTGCGAGTTGTGCTCTATGTTTACCCCCTCGTAAGTTGCCACCCTGGACAATTGCCCAGTCTTCCCGGTAATAACACGGGACCTGGTTCTACGATTCGGTATTTTTTCATAGCGTGTCATTGTTCACCGTAGTCCGCTTAAGGCCCTGCTATATAGTGACGGTGAATTGTCGGTCGATGCTCAGTCGTTGCCATTCGGCCATCTGATTGGAGAATGTGACCATGACGGCCAACTTTAATATTTCACTGTCAGCTCTCCGTCAATCCACCAACTCGCGTTTATCAGATGGCCACAAGTTTGTTCTGATTAGCCACATTTATGTTGATATTTTACGTGCCCTCGAACAGCACAAGGCCCTAGTAGAGGAACACGGGGGAAGGGAGGAAGTAGTTGGCTATGGTCTTTGTTTAGGAACAATCCCAGCATTCGCCTGGAGAGATTTCGGAAAACCCTGGAAAACCAAAATCAGTATGGCCGTAGCCGGATGATCGGATCTGGATCCTCTCAAATATGAGGCGAGTGTTTTACCGCTGCATCATCTCGCTCGGCATATTCGCCCGAAACTTAAGAGCAATTTTAAAATAAAATGTTTTTATTCACGTGCACCACAATTTGTATCGAACTTATTTTAAAATATTTACAGCATAATTTGCAACAATATTTTTAAGAAAAAGACGAACAGCGATCGAGCTGCCATCTGTAATGTATTGTCGGAACTGGACTATGACAGCAAAATAACGTCTCTCATTGCAGCACGCAGCAAGGAGATGAACGACACCGACACGACAACTACACGACAGCCACAATCTCACCGTCTCAATATAGCACATACAGGATAAGTTCCTTCACCAGCTTCCTAGTATCTTTGTCGTGCTGTACCTGTGTACTCCAACGTGAATGGGCTTCTCAAGAAGTACTGCGTCATCGCCCAGGATGAATGCACATACGCGACCCGTGAACACACGAGCAAAAATTTACTCGTCGTGACGTCATAGCCTGAAGAGGAATCCTCGGCGTGAGGAATGTGACGCCAATTAAGCGCAGCGCGCTTAGAGACGATGAGGCAGGTGACGAGTGTAAAATAGTAGTCTTTAGAGCCCAATCGCTTCTAGGTCTCTATTGTGTTCGTTGTAGTCTAACGATATTCCTCCAACAGTATAATATTATTGCGTGTGTCGAAAGCCAGAAAACTGAACTACAGATGCCAGGATGTATGTTTTTCCTTCCCCTTAAAGCTCGGTTGCAGCCGCCATATAGAATTGTACTGTTATTCACTTTTTGAAATTCGGTTAAAAAATATTAAATATGCGACTATACCGCAAATTCTATTTACATTGCGCTATAGTACAGACATTGCGATTTAGCTCTTAACCTATAATTACGCCGCAATCTGTGTGGCAAATATTCTAATATTCATTATTTGCCCGACTGATTGCGACCTGGCTACATACTGATAGCTCAATTGCCATGATTGTAGTGTGGCGCAAAGTAAATAGAATATGCGGTGTAGTCACAGATTTTACATTTTTATTCTCAGAGTTCCAAAATAGCAAAAAATAATAATAATAAAATTCAATATGACGACTGAAACCGAGCCTTAAGGGTGAGTGTTCGTAAATTTTATTGTATTTTCAGTTTTTGATTTATTCAAATTGTATTATCAAAATGTTCTCTTCAACAAAGGATAGGATATATATATATATATATATATATATATATATATATATATATATATATATATATATACACACACTAGCTGCCCCGACAAACGTTGTTTGTCACATAAATAACTTATTGTAAGTGTGTAAGGATGTTATATATAAGTGGAAGAGGTCTAATGATAAATAAATTAATAAATAATAATAATAACATAGCAGCGACACCTGGTGGTGATAAACTGATATCAGCTCGTGGGGATAACCGATCAAATTATCACTTACACAGTTATCGACCGGGTTCTAAAATTATTAAATTCAAAATATTTACTAAACAATAGCACTTAGGAGTATAAAAATAGATAAAAACCTATTCGCAGACCTACCGAATGTATATACAAAATTACATTGAAATCGGTTAAGCCGTTTCGGAGGAATATGGAAACAAACACTGTGACACGAGAATTACATATATATATATATATATATATATATATATATATATATATATATATATATATATATACAAACACGCACACACACACACATATAAATATATATATATATATATATATTCTTGGTAAACTGCTTGACGTAATTAATAATGAAAGCTTTCATTATTTTGACATGCGTGGTACGGAAAGTAATTTTTCTTGTATACTATTAAAAATGTCACCAATGCGTTTATCTACGAAAAGAAGACAGACTTCAAACCGTGTCCTTATGGTTTTAAAAACGCCGTTCACTAATTAAAACATGATTACCATACTCCTTAAAAGTGCTAAAATTAACGTCTTCATGTTGCTGTAGGTTTGAAAATATCAGCCATAATCGTAAAGCAAAATCGTAGAAACCTACATTTGACTCTACCACATACTCCCGTTGAAAAATATTGTCTACGAAAACACAGCACGCTAGTTCAGTCCTTCGCGCCTAGAGGCGATGAGGTGTTTGTCGGACGTGTTATATTCGACTTATCGCCTTCCTCGTTATCTTGCCTCAAACATAGAGAAAAAAAAACTAATAAGGTCTTCCAACACTTAGGGGAGGTAGCTTCTGATCCGTTATGGAAAATGCTTATGCATTTTCACTATTTTTTCTTCTGTATTGTCATACAATAGGAATAAAATCAGACGAGACGTATATAAATAATAGTTTTCTTGTCACATTTCTGAAATGGAAAGGAAACTTTTACCAAAACAGTTATTTTATGGCGATGCGTATACACAGTTTACAGAAAACTTCTACGTAGAGAGTCATTTTAAGCAGAGTTAAGGTTATTTCTGTTATAGATTAGGAAGATTATTAAATTTCTTAACGGCAAGTTTAGCAAAGGACTATTTCCTAGCTAGTTACATAAGACAGTCTTACAGATCATAAATAAGTTCAAATCAGTTGCCTTTGATAAACTAATGCATGCAGTTCAGTAAAATGTTACCATGAGAGACAAATTCTATTTTCTGAAGAATAGTTCATTGAGTTTTATAATCGAAAATTTGGTTTTTGTTTCTGGATTCCACTCTTTTGTTTAGTTTTTTTTTTCTCGATGAAAATATCTATGGTAGGTGTACTTCGAGATGGTTTCAAGCACAAAATTCTGTTTCGTTGTACGGAAGTGACAGTTAATTTTCCAACGATGTAGCTTAATTCCAGGTTCAACATAGTATTGCCTTCTCTGCCACGAACAAGGGCTGGTGTAGCCAAATGGTTAGTGGTTAGACCATTCGCCTCCCATCATGTTTTCCGTAAGGCGATCAGGGATTTCGCATGTGGGAATCGTTCCAAACGGTGATGCCGTTGGTCTGCGGGTTTTCTCGGGGATCTCCCGTTACCCCGTCCTTTCATTCTGACGCTGCTCCATTCTCACCTCATGTAAACCTCCCCCCCCCCTCCCGGCACCCACCAGCGTTAAAGACCTCTATGTTAAGAGCTGACCAAAACTTCTCACTCTCACAAACACGTGTGAAAAAGTGTTTAAAAGGTTAAAATATCTCTCTGGGTGATGGGACCATGACTTTATAGAGTTCGAAATTTCGAATTGCTTTCATTTGTAAGTTCACAGCTACTGAAGAAACACTGACTGTATTTGACGTTATACACAGCTGGTAGTGTACACGACAAGAAGTTATAAGGTGGAACCGTTCGAAGTATTGAGTTTAAAATAAATAACCGTGCCTGACACTTTGTCGTTTTAAACAACCATATTTTGAATACTTGTTTATTTTTCTATGCCTGTGGCACAAATATGTTTTGTTAAAATTAGTATTGCTTCTGTAGATTTCCTTCGCAAAAAACACATTTTTTTCGAAATATCTCTTTTGTCTGTTTTATTTTCACTGTACTTTTAATTGAGCATTGATAGTTCTTTACTCTCATTACTTATTTAGTTCACCTTTGAATGAAATAGTGCAGGTTAAAGACTAATTGCATTCTTTTATACTTAATCAAACTCAACAATTCATAATAATAACATAAAATAGTGAAACGCCAGATGATTAGATAATTAGTGATAACATAAAATTAAAATTACGTTCAAAACGTATAGGCTATTGAAAATCACAAAGATCAGTGATGTAACATACCAAATGAAAAAACAGTAACACATAAACCAAAGCTTAAAAAACTATAAAAATATTCATAATACTTCATTAAATTGTATAGGTGTTAAACTAAACTAAATTAAATAACTCTACACGCCGCATACAATATACAAGAAATCCTGACTAAGACTAATACGTAAATTAACAATAACGACTAAGACAAAGAGAGGGACCATAAATAAAATCTAAACACTACTGACGAAATCTCGTGGGTATTATTTTCGGGTCATTAATTCTAAGGTTTTTACTATTTAGCAATTTTATGTGCGGTAGGGGAAGGAGGATGCTTCGTTCGACTCTGCAGCCTCCGCCTCCGGACGCAAGGTCGTTAAAGAAGATCCGTAATATAATTCCAGGTAAGTGACGGACGATGTAGCCAGCACCTCAACTTCCTACATCACAGTTCTCTAGAAGACCACGGCCTCTTCCACAACAACAGCTGTGACGTCACGTGTCGTGGGCGAGGTAGGTTCCAAGAACGCTGTAGTCTTGTGGGCAGACGCCGAGCAAGACTTCTGACCTGCGACCTCTGACATTTGCCTCGTGTGGCGAGACCTGCCCCGGTTCTTGGCTCCGCGGCGACTCCAAGGACAACCGGCGCGCGGCTCGCTTCTTTATATCTGTTAGGAACAGGATGCAGGTCTGCAGGGCCGAGTGAGTCAACGTTCTTGCTCGCAACAGCGAGTTTTATAAGTCAAGGTTTCGTTTGTACGTTTGTGTCATCTGGAGCAAGGTACTTGCTGACCGATGACTCTAGCCAACGAACCTATGAAACTATGAAAATATACTAATTCCTTCCCTCTCTTTCGTTCTCTTTATTTCTACGTGTTTCTTATTTCTTTCATCACACCCACACACATACTTATTAATTAAACAGTTAATTATGGCGAAAAGATTGTAAATTAAAAAACACCCTTGTCCATTTTTTTATATTAGTTTTCTCTAAGACTGAGCTTCTATAAAAATTACCAAATAATATGCTTGCATTAACTGTTCTTTTTATACAAATTATTATGTACTACATAACCACACGTCAAAAGTCCACATTAGGAACAATCCAAAATTAACTTACATTAAGTAGATTTGGTCCACCCTTCTTTTCGCCTGGAAGTTTCCATTCGACTGATTTCGCGCGTATGTTGTACAGATGGGAAACGTTTCAACAGTAAGTGGCACTGGAAAATGTATTGTGTTGAGAACAGAAGCATTCCTTAGTTACTTCAGATCTATTTCTAAGATAGTGTTTAACTGATGTGGTCACTCAACTACGAAATTAATTTTTCGACATCACAGAATATTCGATTTTCTAAATAAAAAAACAGTATTACCGGATATATTTCAGTTTTTTTTATTCAAGATCGACATCAGTCATAGGCTGGTTTAGAATTTATGCGTGGTAATACATAAACATACATAAACATAAGGTAATACTTTAGCATTAAAGTTACTACAAAAATGCATGTATTGATTTTGAAGTGTACTAAAATTATGAAAATGAACGATCTATACGTACACTTAAAAGTGCTACTTCAGCTGGTTTATAAAGAGAACGGATTTATATGTTTCCGAGAACGAATGAGAAATGGTTTTTAAGGTTCTTATCTAGGTAGGCTGCGTCGGTGTATGTGAGGCACAAAACCGATGGAGCCTTAAGAAGGCGTGGTAAATAATTCAACGCTAAAAGCATTAATCTATAACGATAGGTTTCTTGAAGCCAATTTGCGAAAATTAAACAATAGCAATTCTAGACCATAGTTTTAGCCAACGTTTTAAACAAAATTGTTTCCAGTGGTACGAACTTCTGAAGCACAATTTCTGACGCCGGAACCTCGCGCATTTAACTGCGGCGCAAGAGATCACGCGTAAGGAATTAGTACTAATTATGGATAAATATTTACTCATAAAGTTGGCAAATACCATTATCTAGGATTGTCATTGAGTATTTTATCCATATTGGCTTCGAAAAAAGCGTAGAACTAAATTGATGTTTTCAGCGTTTAATTATCTACCACGCACTCTTAAGAGTGACGTCAGCAGGCGTATGTAATGTATTATCGCCTCTACACACAAACCCAGCTACTGGCGCACAGAGCTTTAC
>PNEQ01092585.1:31755-86467 GCA_003012365.1 Medauroidea extradentata
TTTTTTTTTTTTTTTTTTTTTTTTTTTTTTTTTTTTTTTTTTTTTTTTTTTTTTTTTGTAAAGCCAATTTGAGAGTCTTGATAATCGTGTTTCCAATGAGCGATCCTAATTTTTATCCTGACAGAAACATTGTTTGAAATATGTCTTCATTTCATAGATGTACAAACGTAATGAGCGTTCTAATGTTTCTTCCAAATATGTTTACTTGTAACTCACTGCAGTGCGTTTCAAGCGCAGGTAGACAGGAACCTTAACCTCCATGGGTTCCTATTCGTCTTGATTTCGCTACTATGATATTTTAAATACTAAATGGGAGCTGATATTGCAAAACCGTTGTTACTATGAAATGTTGCAAATTGTTTGTACTATGCAACTTAATTTTTTTTCCAAAACGTAAGTTTTTTTATAATTTGGGCTAGTTATCGACTTAATTACATTTTTTAGTCAATAATTAACCAAACTTATAAAGACGGCTGTTTAGAAAAAAATTAGGCTAAATAGAACAAAACATTTCCAACATTTCTATGTAACAGTTTTGCAATGTCTTCTCCTCTTCAGGTTTTAAAAAAGATAAAACTTATTAAGCTAGTAAAAATAGGGACCAGAGACCGTAAATTTCCTGTCGTGATGCCTGGACGGAGGCTGCAACACTTCATGTACTCGTGGGTCTTACAAAGTAGTAAATCACTAGCGGTGAGTGGTTTGCTGAGACGGAGGTGGTAAATTGCTGATCGTTGATTGGCTGTGCGAACACAGGCGGGGATGTGGTCAGCCGGGATCGTCGACCTCGTGCCGCAAGGAGGCGGGGTGGGTGGGTGGGTGGGTTCTGCGCCAGACACCTCAAACGTGCCTCAAACGTAAAAAAAAAGCTAGCGTTCACTAACTCTTAAGAGGGCGTGGTACATAATTCAACGCTAAAAGCATTAATCTATAACTGTAGGTTTCTTGAAGCCAATTTGCGAAAATTAAACAATAGCAATCATAGACAATAATTTTAGCCAACGTTTTAAACAAAATTGTTTCCAGTGGTACGAACTTCTGAGGCAAAATATCTGACGCCGGAACCTAGTGCATTTAACTTCGGCGCAAGAGATCACGCGTAACGAAATAGCAATTTTGGATAAATATTTACTCATAAAGTTGGCAAATACCATTATCTAGGATTGTCATCGAGTATTTTATTCATATTGGCTTCGAAAAAAGCGTAGAAATCAATTGATGTTTTCAGCGTTTATTTGAGGACTGTGTACTTAGCCGTTGTGACGTGTCACGGGAATAGTTTTTTACGCCAAACCGCCGAACTTATTCTTACTGTTGTTATCTATGAAAAGAGTACCCACTGGAAACTACGTATCCCATTTTTTGAACATTCAGTATTATTGTTAGTAACATGATTTTTGGGCCTCTGGAAATAGCTAAATACGGCTTTTTTAGACTGCCGTAACTCTGAAAATACGACCTGAATCCGTAAATTGCAAAATGAGGTGCGTGCATTGGTCTTTACTTCACACTATTCAAAAATGTAATTTATGATCACCGCTTAAAGTCCCACAGGAAAAAGAGTTCTAGGAAAACATTGCACGCCAGTTTACAGCGCTGCGAATAGAGGCCATGTGCCTAGCATTGAGAGTGGTGCTCTGGCTCTTATCGCTCCACTGTTACCGCGCGTCAAACGCGGAAATTTCAAACCAGTACACAGTGCTCTTAAGGAAACCGTCAAACGCATACAAATTTTACCAGACGTGTGTAGTAACAAGGCTAAATTATTACTCTATTTTATGCAACCTGAAGTAAGGCAAGTGCCCATTTATGGGTTAAAAACTTCCCATAATTTTCACAAAGTTTTTTTTTTTTTGTTACTATTAGGTGCCATTCGTGTATGTGAAACTTCAAGATTGCGAACTGAAGCGAGACTGGAGAAAAGCAATCAATCAAGGAACATGCCCTCTTAATACTCTGGAAGCTGAAGAGAAGCGCAGGAAAATTTCCAAGCTGTCAGTCTCGAGAACAAATATTCTCCTGTTCTTTTATCTTCAAAGATATTGAAATTTTAATATTCACGTGAAGGGGAAAGATGAAAGAGATGACGTGAAGTGAATGCCCGTCTATCAAAGACCCTCAAATTGCGAGTGTGACGAGATACTTGGCTATGATCACTAAAGTAACTATAGAATCAGTACTTGACTGATCCTTGATAACTAGTGACTAAGCCCGCAAGAATATTCCTGCGTGTCCCTTAAATACTTAATAATCGCAGTTAGCTATAACAACTGGAAACACGGTGCGATGAAAAGACATTACAGCCATTCATAAACGAGGTCTTAAGTTTTGGTTTCAGTCGACATACTGAATTCTTTTATTTTTCGCTTTTTTTGAAATTCTGATGAGGAAACTTTTAAATATGCGATTTTACCGCATATTCTACTTACATTGCGCTACAACGCAGATACTGCGATTTAGCTGCTAACATATAATTAAGCCGCAATCTGTGTGCAAATTTTTTTTCATATTCGTAATTTTCCCGACTAATTGCGGACCTGACTAAACATTACTAGCTCAATTGCCATGCTTGCACTGTAGCGTAAAGTAGATAGAACTTGCGGTACAATCGTCGATTTAACAATTTTCTTCTCAGAATTCCAAAATAGTGAATAATAATACAATTCAATATGGCGACTGACACCGAGCCTTAAGGGCGCGGTCTACCACAATTTTCATCATCGTTTTTTTTTATTTGTACCAAATATTTTTTTTCTTGTTTTAGACTCAAAATGGGACTAAATTTTGCTCTTATGAAATTTTTTTATCTCTAATAGTTTTCGCGTAATTACTTGTTAAAGTCATATTTTGAATGTTTACGTTTTAACGACTACACTAAAACCAACTGATATACCAAACTCAAAAAAATTGCAGTGGATAAAAACATTTCTGGCTACAATTATATGCTCATGAGATTAAAGTATAAAAATGATTTGTATTTAAAAAAAAATGTATTGAACTTTTTAAATTTTTATTTTCAATTTCAGCATTTTTTTAAATTCAAATAATTTTTATGCTTTAATTTTATGAGCATGTCATTGTAGCCTGCAATGACTTTAACCACTGTGGTTTTTTTGAGTTAGTTATATCAGTTGGTTTTAGTGTAGTCGTTAAAACGGAAACGTGCAAAATATGACTTTAGTAAGCCATTACGCTAAAACTATGAGAGATAAAAAAATTTCATAAGAGCCAAATTTAGTCACATTTTGTCTCTTAAATAAGAAAAAAAATCTGGTATAAATAAAAATAAAAAAATTGTGATGAAAATTGCGGTAGACCGCGCTTTTAAAGGGTCTCTCTAAATAAACCGTGTTTGTGTGTGTGAGGCGGGAATGGTAAGGTTGCCGTTGACCGACGTACGTAATGTATAGAGGTATGCAAAATTCGCGTTATTTTCTGTTAACGGGCTAGCCTCCAAACGGCTGTAGGCTCGTTGGACAACACTAAATGGCTGGCAATGCTATGTTACTATGTTATGCCGCGGGAAAACACAAATAGCCAGCAACGAATAGTTCTACGGCAATGTTACCAACCTCCTGCAGAAAGGTCACACACGTATGGTTCGTAGCCAATGAAATTACAGATTGTGCTCAAGTATATACAGCGCAGCGAAGTCTATGCTGTTACAAAATAATAACGTGAATTTCGCATGTCTCTAGCAACGTATTATCGCCTCTCCGTGCAAGCTACTCAGCTCGCCTGCAGTGCTTTACTATTATCCTTTTTACTACGGGAACTTTAAACAGTGACCACATTATTTTATTTGTGGGCAGCGTAGTTCAAAGTCTGACGCTTGTGTCTATAGTTGTGTTTTTCTAACCTGATTGTTAATTTTCCAGAAACGGAAGTCTGAGAAAGCGTGCCGAATTTTTGAAACTATAGCGACGTAGTTTGAAGTGTGTGTTCTTTTCGTAGATATACAAATATAATGCGCGTTAATTATTTTCGTGAAAAAGAGAATAGCCGTAACTCGCTGCAACGCAATGGAAGGGTAGGTAGGGAGGCTCCTCACTTTTCCACGTAATAATTATATTTTTATATTTATACCTGATATTTCATTTCAGACATAAATTGTGACTAAATTCTGCCCTTATGAAATATTTTTATCTCTCATAGTTATTGCGTAATGACTCATAAACTTAAAAATTTTCACGTTACCGTTTTATGTACGCCACTAAAACAAACCGACATAACAACTGAAAAAAATTTACAGTGAATAAAGACATTGTGGTCTACGACTAGTACGTAAAGGCAAAATTTTATTTGTTTTATTATAAAAAAATTAATTTCTTTGAAATACAAATTTTTTTATTTTTAACAAATTATTTTCCAATACAAAAATACTTCTTTTTTTTTTTTTTCGTTTTTGTATGGGAGACGTTGTATTATACAACATCGTTAGAGGTACGTCAATTTCGCGGATTCATCTGGCAGCAGCCTAGACTTGTCAGTCTTATACACCCACTGGCCACAATCGATTATCTATTGGCTTATAACCGTACAAGCAAGTCACACACATGACAATGACGTATAGATAATTGCCGTTCAACCTGACCTGGAATGTATCTGCGAAATTTACGTACCTCTAAACATCGTTATTCACTATAAATTTGTTCAGTTTGGTATGTCAGTTGATTTTAGTGGTGTACATAAATCCGTAACACTCAAATTTCTACGTTTATGGGTCAATACGTAAGAACTATGTAAGGTAAAATATTTCATGAGACCAAAATTTAGTTACAATTTATGTCTAAAATAAAAAAAATATCTGGTTAAAAAAAATTAAAGTTATAATATGACGAAAATCGCAGTAGACGGGGCCATTTAGAGCCGATGAGAATGAAGCGAGGTTATGGGACAACACAACATCCATACTCGAACTAGGAATCAAGCCCAGGACCTCTTGCACCGTAGACCGGCGCCTAATCGACCACACTATGGAGGCCGGCACAACTGAAAATACGAGGAAAAAGAAACATACATTGGTTTCCACCGTACACTGAAAAAAAAGTATAGTTGTAGGTACCATACTTGTGTTAAAATAGGTACAACTAAACAGTTTGGTTGTTGGTACTTCTCTGGGCAGTTCCTTCAACAATCTGTTCTGTAGAAAAAACAAAGAGCCTTGTAGCGTTTATACACCAGACGGTAACTTCTACAAAACAGATTGTAGAAGGAACTGGCCATAGTAGTACCGACAACCAAACTGTTTTGTTGTCCCTATTTTAACACAAGTATGGTACCTGCAGCTATACAATTTTTTCAGTGTACATTGCAAGGAAATTGTGTGTATATTCGCACTTATGCGTACATTATGTAATTTAATATATGTGTGTGTGTTTGTTCATGCGTAGGTGTTTACTACACTTCTAAGAAAACCAAATGTATGATAAATGTACTGAATATGTTATCATTTAATCGTCTCCTGCAAAGCATTACGCTAGTTATTACAGTACCGACATCGAACTTTTACAAGAAAAAGCTTGTTAACGGATGTCAAAACTTTTATCAGTCTAGGCACTACAATAATTATGTCGCAGGTCATTTAAGTGATCTAAATTTTCTTAATATCTGTGCGGGATAGTGGAATATATTTTTATTAGCAGAGTGTTTAGTATGAAACAAAATTACCTTCGAACGTCTGTCACATTAAAAAAAAAAAAAACTTTGTGAGACTTCAAACAATTGTTGTAGTGTATGCAAGGATTTATTTGTAAATGTACAATTATTACTTGTTAATATACAAAAGTTTGTCAATATAATAAAAACATTTTATTTACAAGCATTTCCTGTAAAGTTTACTAATTGTTTGTGAACTTGCAAGAAGATTTTTTGGAAACTAGTTTCCAAAGAATTTTTCTGTTGATGTACAAACCATTTTTTACTGTGTGGTAAGTAATTCAACATTTTCAATAAAAAGTTAAATACTTTGGGTTAATTTTCTTCGGAAGTGTAGAAGATATGTCAAAATACGTAATTTTGTTTTGACTAATTGCAAATTAAATTTTATTTGTCTGGAATTAACTCTTATAAAATTACCCTCACACCCATTCAATATGTCCCTTTTCTGAGGTTAGGCCTACTAAGTTGACACTGATCTCAACATTTTCGACTGATGTAAACAACAGCTCGAATTTGCATTGAATGTAAATACTGTAGCGGACAAAACGTAACTTGCTTGCAACGAATAAAAATGCATGGTCTGACACACGTAGGAGAATGCGACATACAAAATATAGCTAGTTGTGTCGAGTTGGGAGTGATGTGAGGTTATTGACAACGTCTGGATAATGGCTGTAGGAAGTGTTGGACTTTGCTTTATAGACGATGCAGTAACCACGAATGATATGACCTACTGATGACGTCTCAATGTATCTGATGTACATTCCCGTGTAGTTTTCTCATGAATGGGTAGGTGATGTGACACATTTACTAATTGCAGTTAATGATTCCTATTTCGGATAAAGTACTGAAGGTACTTATTTAACTTTGTGGCGGGGTTCACAATACCGCAAAATATCCAATACAAAATATCTTTGTATTAAAAATTTTTTCTAAAAGTAACAAAATATTTCCAAATTTCAGAAGTTTCTGAAATATACAAACATTGTTTGAAATGGTTTCTGTATACTTAAAGCCCTAGCCAATGACATTTACTTTCACTGTGAATTATTTCGTTTCATTATGCTGATTGGAATTCGGGGTATGTATGAATTAAAAACATACCAACTTTGACTTTAAAATACTATTATGGGAAAACTGGCCAAGCTAATTTATTTTTGTAAGAGGATATATAGTGTACACCTAAGTAATATCTACAAAGCTAACACTGTTTCATACAAATATAAAATTATGATTTTTTCCTTCTGGAACGCTCTTAACTTTACCTGTTTTATCCACAGTCTGTGCCTGACCAAGACTTTTCTGGAAGCGATATTTTGTGAGAAATGTCTAGTGGTCATTACGCAAGTTTTTTTTATTGGAATGTCATCTTTGTCCCTCTACAGTTTTGCATGTTAATTTGGCAACAACTTCCGTCCTCATCATATCTCATCAGTGTTAAGGCAATGCCAAATTAGTTTTCTGCATCGGGTATATTTAAGATGTTAACATTTGTGAGAATATATAAATATGTTATGTTAGTAAGCATTTTGAGCATATTGTGAATCAAAGCACTAATTTAAACAAAATTACACACAACATTCGTATTATAATACACGGATAAGAGGGTTTTAAGATTTCGACTCCTGACAGTGTAGAAATATCAATACAAGCTGACTGGCGACAGTAAACAAATTATCTACGAAAGCAATATGAGAATACTGCAGAAATACTGCACCACACAGTCAGTGTACATTAGATAGTGTCACATCGCCTAAGTAATGCGGCCATAACTGCCAAAATGCAACATTGAGTTCTGGTCTTTGTTAGAAAACGCATGTCTTTAAAATGCAGGAAAGCCATAACGCTACCTTTAATACTGACATTAAAAATAATATATGATGATATGCGTAGCCACCAAACTTTAATTGTTTTGCAGTAACATGCTCATAACGTGTTAAAGGAGGCATTGGCAATGTCCAAGCTTTACAATAGTGCACAATATTATTTTTTATTTTAGGCTACCCAACATTAAATAAATAATCCAAGGCTAAATGTAAAATAAAAAGTGTCCAAACTTGAAAATTTCTCTTGGCAAGTGGCTGTATTACATTGAATGTGCGGGAGGAGGGGACAGGTCATTAATTTTCCATGTTGTAGGAAGTTGTTGTATTTTTCTACAATTATTTAATTTTACTTAAGAAGGCATGATACCAAATTGAGCGCTAAAAGGATCGTTTTAAAACTAAAGGTTTCTCAAAGGCAATTTACAAAATAATCTCTATACCCTTTATACTTATATTCTGGAAAAAAAATTTTCTTGAGTTTTTTTTTTTCTGAAGAACAATCTCTGACGCCGGGAGGTCGTACATTTAATTTTCAGCTCAAGAGATCACGCTCAACAAATGCTTCATTCTGGGTGAATGTTTGATCTTAAAATTGGAAGATATCATTATCTGGTTTGTTGTTTTGTAGGTTTTCAATTTGGATTTTCAAAAATGTGTATAGTTCAGTTTGCGATTTTGATGTTTGTTTATGTACGACACAGACTTAAATTTCCTGTTTCTTATTTTTAAAACACGACTGTTCAGAAAAATAGTTTCATCTTAAAAATAACGTGTCTGTTTTGTGATGCAGGTCAACAGCAGGTGTTCGTGGATGACCTGTGCCTAGGCTGCATCTGCGAGGCCGTCTCCAACTGCAACAGGACCATCACCTGCACAGGAGACGTCTGTGGTCTGTTCAGGATCACCTGGGCCTACTGGGCGGACTCCGGCAAGCCCGTGCTCAACAACGACCATCCTGACAACCCCGACGGTCAGTCACATACTCTGCCTTGCTTTATGTTTACAACACTGCGTTGTTAGGTGGTATTATTACGTCACGAGGTCAGTCTGGTAAGGGAAATAATTTCATCTTGAGGCATTCAAACAGTGGCCCGAGTGGAGCTGTCAAACTCTGAGTAACTAGGACGAATGAATTGTGCCCCGTTGGAAGGGCGGCCCTGCAGGATTATTCTGGCAATAATGAATTTCTAAAGCGACTGGTAGCGAATCTCATCCAATTCCTGAAAAAGCTTTCGTTTTGGTGATTGAGTAATCTTCGGAACTTGAGCATTGGAAGGGCAGCTCTTCGGGATTTTTTCTGACCTGAAAGGCTACTCTCCAAGGAGGAAGTTTTTAGGATTATAAAATGACGTTAATACATTTTCAGGTACTGGAAGTACCAACCTTTCAGTCGCTTTTCAAACACACCACTACCAGAATAAGCCTTAAGAGTAAATGGCATATATTTCGGCGCTAAAAGCATCAGTTTAGAATTGTAGATTTTTCTAAGTCAATTTGCAAAAAAAAAAAAAAAAACAGCAATCCTAGACAACAGTTTTTGCCAGCTTTCTGAGCAAAAACTTTTCTTGATTAAAACATATCTGAAGAACAATCTCTGGCGCCGAAATTTCGTATGTTTAATTCGGGGCAAGAGATCGGTTTCAGACACCATATTGAATGTTATTATTTTTTGCTTTTTTTTTAATTCTAAGAAGAAAAATGTTAAATATGCAACTATACCTCAAATTCTATTTACATTTCGCTACAGTACAGACCTTGCGATCTAGCTGTTAAAATGTAATTACGTCGCAATGTGTGTGACAAATTATTTTATATTCATAATTTGCCCGACAAAATGCGACCTAACTATATATTACTAGCTATATTGCCATGCTTGTATTGTATCTCAAGGTAAATAGAGTTTGCGGTTAGTCACCGATTTAACGTTTTTCTTCTCAGAATTCCAAAAAAAGCGAAAAATAATTCCAATTGGCGACTGGAACCGAGCCTTAACGAAAACATCATTCTGGGTAAATTGCTGCTCATAAAGTTGGCAAATATAACTATAAAGGACTGCTGTTCTGCAGTCAGTTTTTCTACGTTGACTTTCAAAAAGTGTAGATATTGAAATATTCAGCGCTTATTTATCTACCACGCCTCTTAAGGGCTGCTCTTTCAATGGCGAAAATTAAGAGTTCGTGGTAGATAAATAAACGTTGAAAACATCAACTGTTTTCTACGTTTTTTTCGAAGCCAATGTAGATAAAATACGCAATGACTAGCCTAGATAATGGTATTTGCCAACCTTATGAGTAAATATTTATCCGGAATTACTCATTCGTTACACGTGATCTCTTGCGCCGCAGTTACATGCACGAGGTTCCAACGTCAGATATTGTGCCTCAGAAATTCGTAACACTGGAAACAATTTTGTTTAAAACGTTGGCTAAACTATTGTCTAGGATTGCTATTGTTTAATTTTCGCAAATTGGCTTCAAGAAACCTACAGTTATAGATTAATGCTTTCGGCGTTGAATTATGTACCACGCCCTCTTAAGATCCCTCGAGCAAGTAATGAGACGTTGAACTGCTTGCCGGTTACTAAGCGTTAATCTGGTTGTCGAGCCAACCTGGTCATGTGACTGAGGGAGAGTGAGTTAGAGAATTTTGTCAACGCTTGACATCGAGGTCTTTAGCGCTGGCGAGGGGTGACATGAGGTGAGTATGGAGCAGCGCCGGAATGAAAGGGCGGGGAAAACAGGAGATCCCCGAGAAAACCCGTCGACCAACGGCATCGTCCGGCACGATTCCCACATGCGAAAATCCGGGGACCGACCCCGCCGGGAATCGAACCCGGATTGCCTTGGTGGGAAGCGAATGGTTTGACCATCCGGCCACCGCGGCCCCCTCATGTGACTAAGTAAACCTACCTAAGCCAGCCAGGTTACTTAATGTAACCGCCTATTGCGGCGCGTCTTGCTGAGGGATTAACAGAGCTGAGAGAGGGGGGAAAAATTCGTAATTTTGTATTTGTATCAAACACTGCTCAAGTGTCAGAGGTTATTCAGTTGGAACAGCAGCAAGGAGTTCAGGATTCGGTTCCCGACGTGGCCGGCCGCAATTATGCCTGGCTATGCCGCTGTCGGGGGCATTTTCTCGGAGTTCTGCCACTTCTACCGCTGCATCATTCCGGTGCCGCTCCATACCCTGCCACCCCTCACCAGCGCTCAACACCTAGCTGCTAAATCGCTTAACTCAGTATGATTTTAGACATTTAATGTTATTTATTCTATCTTAATGTTTGTTTCGTACATGCAGTAAATACTATCCTTATCATCGGAATTAAATAGTTTGCAGTGAAAGTTAAGTGACTGTGGTACTTCAGGATTCTTCTGTGGTGACACACAGACTATATGTTCTTTAAAAATTGCGAAATTTGGTTCAACTTCCCTATTTCGACTACTTCAGAAAATTAACTCGTTGTTATGTCACAATATAGTGACTTACTACATATTTTGTTTGCTCTACTGCACTTTTGGCAGTGTACGGGCGAAGCATACTTTTTCTCAAAGGCACGCCAAAAAAATTAATAATATATATATATATAACACAAAAAAATGTATTTACTCATTATCGTGTAAGGTGAATAATGCCATTTGTAAATGCGACAGTTATAATTACCAATGTACATAATTTTACAAATTACTGTTTAGCGTGCAATAAGTAAACATGTCATTCGATATTATTGCAGTATAAATAATTACAATATTATAGAACACAAAGAAAAATTCTGAAGAACTATTGTGATTTAAATTAAATTTAAAAACAGAACAACATTCGGTTGTGGCGTGTTCTGATCGTGTATAATAACCATAAATGTTTTTAACAGACAACGCTGAAAATTGTAATGAACTTCCATGATAAATACACAGCATTCTTTGGTACCAAGGTTGTGATTTATGTAGGATGTTTCACTGCTCACCATAGTGTAAGAATAATGTATAGTATTACAAAATTATTTTTAAAATTTTTCAGCTTATGTGCGGTGTGTGACCGACCCCTTCTGTGCCGCCACGTCGGTGCGAGGATACATGGCCAAATTCGCTAAGGTACGATACACTCTTCTTTCTACGTTTCCTATTTGTAGATGTACAAATGCTCATCAGACAACCTGTATTGAATGAGTTCTTTTACGAAGAAAATTCTTGGAAATTCAATTTGCAAAGAAATATCTTGTAGAAATAGAAAAAAATATTCCTTATAAAGAAACGGCAAAGAATAATATTATTATGGTATTACAACTTACAGGATAGTAGTTTCACTTGCGTTAGTAAAAATAAGCGGAATTTAAACAGTTTATTAAATGTAGTTGTTGAAAATAAATGTATTTATACAGTAACAAGACCTAATAGCTAAGTGGAATTCAAACAGTTTATTAAACTTTGTTGAATATAAATATATTTATTCAGTAACAAGACCAAGGACACCACGATACATTAATTGTAGTCTAGTGCAGCTCACAAAATCTAGGGCCACACTGGTCGTACACACCACATATATAAATATAGCCTATGCATATATGTGCACGTATGTATGTATGTATGCGTGCGTGCGTGTGTGTGCACTAGCATTGAAAAATATACATTATTTTCACACTGAATATTTTTTATTACGGGCAAATAAATAATTTGATTGAAATATTGTTATTTTTCAAACACAGCAGGAATGTAAACCACCACTTAATTAAGTATTCCACATAGTAGCAAATAAAATAAAATAAAATTGTATTGCCAAGTTAAAGCCAGTATCTTTGAAGTTAAACATACATATTTCTCTCATACTCGAAAAGATTAAAAAAAAACTACGGATTAACTAAAATGTTCCTTGACATTCATTAACGATTTAAAGGTTTGTGAATTTTTTTACAAAAGCCATTCCGCATTTTCCTGTCAGAAAAATCTCAAAAGTCCTCAATTACAGTGTGGGTCAAGTTAAAGTCAGTCTCCCATCGCCGGTCATATATATATATATATATATATATATATATATATATATATATATATATATATGTGTGTGTGTGTGTGTGTGTGTGTGTGTATGATGAGACTGGACTCAGTGTGGTGATTTTTCATGGTGATAGCATAAAAAAATTAGTCGAAAATATGTTTTCAATTTTTTCGTAAAATATATTATAGTGGGAGTATTGCTATCCTGAAAATCGAATCTAAAATGTATTTCTTTGAAATATAAAATGAACTACAGCTTATATTGCAACACTCTGAATAATGTCAATACCCTGAAAGTCCAAGTAGTTTTTTTAATTTATTTTAAGAAGTGAGAGTTTCTAATCACCTATATCCTACTGTACTGTACCCACAACTTTGCCGTCTGACTCACATAATAAATCACCGGTCAACTGAATAATCCATAAATATACACAAAAAGTACGAGAACGGTGTTCAAATATTGACATGATTTTTCTGCACCAATAACCGCTTAGTATAGTTTATTAATAATTAATCAAATCAACTAAAACGTTATCAGTCGATTAAGTATATTGGTAACTATTTATTCACTCATGGATGTGTTTAATCTAATGATACAGTAACTGATTTCATCATTTTGAATTAGGCACTATGAAAAAACTATCACACAGAGGAAATAGAATTTTGTGCTTAGCTCAGCTACCAGCGCTTAAACCTTTCGTCTCATATACACCAAATTTCCACGCACCTTAGCAATTAAACTTGCCATCTAAGTATGATAGTCTAACAGACATAATTTGTATGTTTAATTGATTTTATTTTCATATTAATTATTACGTCTAAGGACTGGAAAAAGAAAGTTTTCCCCGCAGTTTTCGCAGTTTTTTCAAAACAAATTAATTTTAGTATGTGACAGAACTTAAACTGGGATTCAGCACCAAAAATAGTAATGATAATAGAGAATAATATATTTAACAACTTCCACAGTTCTTCTCGGCATTTGCCCCCCCCCCCCCCAAGTCACTGGACTATAATAATATGTTTATTTTTAATGTTATAGTATTATATATACATTGATCTAATTGTGAGACTTTCTAATTCAATTTAGCTTCAATTCAGAGGGGAGAAAAATATTTTATCTTCCTCCCCCTAGCAATGAAAACTATATTATTTTACCTCACACTCTTACGTAGAAATATTTTTTACGTACGTTAAACACATTGTTAATTATATGATTTAAAACTACTAAAACATCAAAATACCAAAAAAATTAAAGTTACCAGGTTTTACTGTCAGGGTATAGATATATACTTGTAAATGCAATGTAACCGCTTTATGTGTATAACTGATATGGAAATGTTTATAAGTGCACTATGTCAGAGTTCAGGAGGTTTCTCTCACGAAGGCAACGTTACGCCAAACTAAAAATATGTTAAAACTAATATACAATAAATTAAATACATGACTTGTCGCCAGGATTGCAACGGAGATGGTCAGGTGACTTGCTTCGACTTCGCGGCAATCCATCGTCTGGGAGGCTACGGCTGCAGCGGTGCTCTGGACTACAACTACCAGAACAGGTTCCTGCAATGCCAGGCCCAGGTGGCTCAGCTGTCCAATGGCAAGTGAAGACTGAAGATGCGCGCTGCTTCATATGTCGTCGGCACCCCAGCTCGTGGCTAGCTACTTCATATACACCACCAACCACTGTGCTTTCCTCAGGGACACATACATGGCTAGGGAAAGGAAATACTTCAATGACATTCACGTTAGAAACATGTCCGTGCCCACAAATTGCCAGAAGTTGAAATAAAAATGTATCAAGTCTCCCACTTTACAGTTCTGAACGAACGAGATAAGTTTAAACACCAAATACACTATAAACCAATAACGGACAGCTTGTGCAATTCTAAGAGAACGCTGATTTCATTTCCACCTCAGGCCAACAGATAACAGCTCACTATATTTTATTAATTATAAATATACACAGCCAACATAACAACAAGTAGATATAATTTTTCTCAACGAATAACCACTTTTTGTTGCTACAGCCGAACTTATGGAACTAAAATATAAACAGCAGTACGCAAAATACATAAAAATATAACATTCGTGTTAAAAGGAAAGTAATAATCTTAATTTAGACAAAAATTCCACCTCATGCCACTAGGTTATTTTTCGCATATTTTGCTTTGTTATTAGCGTAGAGCTGCCCGATATTTGTCGCTATTGTGTTTTATTTAAGTGCACTATTTAGTAGCATAGATTCTACCTGAACTCTGCAGTAGTGAGAAGAAATACCTTTACGGGCACGAGTGATAATATTGCAAGGTTGTATTCCATAAGTTCATTCGTGACAACTCGGGAAGATTCGGTTTCAGTCGCCATCTTTGACTTGTATCATTTTTCGCTTCTACGAAATCCTGAGAGGAGAAATGTGAAATTTGCGATTGTGTAGCGAATACTGTTAATCTTGCGCTACACTTGAAATTTTAACGTATTTTTCGGTCACAATCAGACAGTTGTATAATTTTATATTCTTTGGCTAATTTGTCTGACTGATTGTAGCTTAAACATACGTTCAACTTCCTTACTTGTTGTTGTCTGCGTCAGCTGTTGTGTTCGACATCAAACTTAATCATGCAGGTATCAGCGCATAACGTGTTGAACATAACCACAAACATTTTGATGTTAAAAATTACATGACTGACTAAGTAGATTAGATTTTTGTATTCGTGTCAGGTATTTAAATTTATGCTGTGATTGTATGTTATAAATGGTGCAATCACATGAAGACCACGTGGTCAGACTGTGTGAATGGTATCGAATTTTGCCATCGTTAGTTTACGTGTTAATTCTAATCACTACATGCTATCCTATAAAAAAATAAATACGTATTCATGTTAATTTTGACAGTATATTAAGAGTACTTGGGAGAAACTTTGATGTCCACTGCCGTTTCTTTTAAGTTTGTACTTGTGACATATTATTTTTTATTCTTAAGAATTAAATTGTGATTGTATGTAATTATAAGTGCTTGAAACCATGACTAGAAATAAATTGGAAATTAGCTAACATACTTATTTTGATTTGTACCACACTGGATGCAGCGGAACGACTAGTTTATGTATTTACAAGTTCATGACATTAATTATTAATTAAAACTTTGTGTTGTGGCTTGGCCCCTGAACAAAAAGGAACAATTCCATTTCTCCTAAGAGAAGACTTAAGAGTTGCAAACAACTAAATACTAAAATTCCTGTGTTAAAGATATTCACATAGTTTACTAGCCGCAAAAATAAAAATGTTTGATAATGGCCAAAAACCTAGTATACCTTACGAGATATATAGGCAATAAGTAACTATACCTCAAAAGAGATCTACGTAAAAAATATAGCAATGTATTCCACTTAACGATTTCTGGGTACTTTTGAAGCAATTTAGGTTGCTTTTAATGACTGGTAAGCCGCATTTTTGTAAAGGGCAGTAAGGAAGAAATTTACTAAAATATTTCAATTACATGTGGTGGAATGAATAACAACTAACATAGGGGTTTTTAAAATTCTTTGAAACTATACATACATGGTGTCAACAATCAAACTATTTCCGAAAGTGTTTCTAAAGAATTAAATACAAAAAAAATTATAAAATTTTCTGAAGAGATTTTTATAACATCTACCACGAAAACTATATAAGCTAAAAATTATTAAAAGCCGAGAAAGTGGATAAAAATGAAATAAATTTATTCAATACTTTTCATTCATGAAAAGCAAAAATGGTTGGTGTAGTTTGTTGCGTAGAGAAAGTTATTTCACTAAAATTATCAGTCAGCTGAAGTACAATATTCTTTTGTAAAATCATCATATTATTTATGGAAACAGTTTGACAATGTTTGACATGTTTCTTACCACCACGTATATTAAGTCCTCTCACTTGAGACAAAGAAGGTTGGTTAGGACAAAAAACCAAGACAATCCTGTATAACTTAATTTAATGTCTACTGTTCCTAAAACAGTCATAGTAATAAAATGTACAGTATATTAAAAGCATCTAGGATGGAAGTTTGAAATATATGGCTGCAATAGGTGGAGATTCTATTACTATTTATGAAACATTTTTTTTAAATTTCTATATTAAATATGCTTGTAAAGAGGGTAAAAGTTATTCTATGAAAACACGCCAAATGAACCGTGGTGATAAAAAGACAACCAGTGTATTCATGCGAGCCATACAAATATCATTCACAAAAATAATTCCGTGTTAGCCGAAAACATTCATTCCTCGTGTTGAATCCCATCTCGGTTGTCGAATAGTTAAGCTAGCTAAATCGAGCTCACGTTTGCCTCCTTGTAACTGATTAAATATCTTAACATCACCTGTGACACAAGTGGTTTTTTTAAATTATTAATATAAAAATTAAAATTAGAAATTTCTATTCAACTAAACCGGGCATACTGAAGACGGTTCGCGGCCAAACAAACACAGAATTTTATATATATATATATATATATATATATATATATATATATATATATATATATATATATATGTGTGTGTGTGTGTGTGTGTGTGTGAGGGTGTATATGTGTGCATTATAGCCTATATAAATTTGTTAACCTGAACTTTAGAAAAATTTTGCATGAACAGAGAAATACGAACACTATATGTTTATTAGTCATACGAAAAATGTGATTAAAAACCACAAGTGATCTGAAACCTAAAATTAAGCACACCGTTAAAAGTGCTCACTTTTCGTAGAACAGTCTATAGAGTGTATGTACAGCCGAACCGTGGCAACAATACTCTATTAATATTGACATTAAGGCCATTTGTTTATATTTATACTGTTTTCACTAATACTTTTAATTAAATCTAAAAGAGACTACATATAATTAAATCGGCGAATATATATTTTCTAAAAGGTTTCAACTATATTAATTATTTTTCAAGCTAAAACTGATATAATTTTGGCTAATTAAAGAATTAAATGTATTTTTTGTAGTAAATTATTAAAAATTTATAGTTTCTTATTTTTAAAAAATGGCTTCATAGTAAAACGTCTATAAGACCGTTTTACAAAATATGCTCTCTTTTAGGCTACAAAAAAAACAGTTGCAAAACTGAGTAAATAAGAAGTCGTAGTCTTTATGACAACGCGCATCTCAATATTTGTATGCGTAGTTTTTCTAACAAGCATTTGCTAGCTTTACTTGGTTTACCTGTAAGTATGGATGTAACGGAATATTTAATTACAATTTCCATCCACTTCCAGACGTCCGAATTATTTGGAATTGTGCACACGTATTACGAGTCGATCACAATTCAAATAATTTCATAGCTATGACCTGGTATTTTAATCAATTATAAAAAATGCCATCTGGAATATTTCCAGTTCAGTTTTTCACCCTTTTCCAGACGTCCGAATTATTTGAAATTTTGCACACGTACTAATAACTGTTGACAACTCAAATAACGTCATAGATATGACCTGGTATTCTCACCCACTTTGAAAAAAAAAGAAAAATTCTGTCTGGCTACCGAAGAAACTAATATAAATCAATTTCTTAAAACGAAACATTTTAAAATAAATCTTTACTTACATCTCAATTCTGTTCGAAGCCTATAAAATAAATGAAATTAAATCTTAGCTTAAAAATCTTTTTAAAAAAACGTACTTTTGTAGCAATGTGAACAGAAATGTTGGAAATAATCTTTAAATATAAAGATTCTATTCAACGACGATAGGTTCTCACACAATTCAGTATAAGGCATTGACCAGTAACTAATTTGATGGGAAAAAAAGGAAGTAGGTGTTCTCTATTTACTTTTCATAATGACTCTACTTTTACGAATAACTACAGATAAAAAATTTAAGACAACTGATATAAAAAACCTTGCACATTTTTTTTACATTAAAGTAATATTTATTGGTCATTAACTTTAGTTGAACTGTGAGACTGCCTTAGCTATTGAACAAGAAGCTTTATGTTAAAAGATTATTTCCAACTTTTTAGTTCACATTGCTACAAAACGTGTTTATTAGCTGTATTTTTTTCCTTTATGCAATCCCATATACGCGCGTATGTCTTGTAATTACTAACGTACCGTGTATTACCACCATTGAAGCAATGTGAGAGGCTGCAAAGTTACGGTGCTGTCCCGACAGGGGTGTGTGCAGTACACCGAACAAACCACAATCAAGGGGTGGCAATGAAAGGTGTCAGGTGTCCCCCCCCCCCCCACAGTGTTTGTTGAATACTGCCACACGAAGGGCTTCGCTCTTTGGTCATATATTGTGCCTGTTGTAACACGACCACATCGACCGGGCTTCTTTGCTTCTTCACCCCTACAAAGAACGACACTGCGACCGTGAGATTAAAACTACAACACTGCGTGGAAACAGCACAAGCTCGTCCAATAGTAACGCCATCTTCCCATATTTCTGCTGCTTTCATGATAATTATTTTTCAAGCCTAAACGAGAGCATGTATGAGAAATCTTGTGGCAGTTTTGTTTAAAATGATCTTCACAACAAACGTTTATTTTTTTTTCAAAGCTAACTATGTACCATAAAACGGGGTGATTAGAAACACTGGAATGAATATAAACACAACTTTAAAGCTAAATTTCCGGTATTAATTCTGTTTTAAAAATTTTGTTTTTACTAAGGCAAAGTAAAACTGTTTATAAACAGTAGTTTTATAGTAATTATATTTATTAAAGCAAAAAGGGCCAGATAGGAATTTATTTCTAATTTTGTTTCCATTCACCCCAGTGTTTCTAATCACCCTGTTTTAGGTGAAAGAGGTTTTGTTTTAAATTAATTTTTTTGTCAAAAAATTTAATATCTTGCCTTAAAAAATAGCTATCAATGTATATACCATTTTGAACAAAACTGCTTAACAGATGTGTGATAACTGCACTCTTTAAGCTTAAAAATATAATTATCGTAAAAACCAGTACATATAAATAGGTATTTATGGTAAGTGGGTTTTACATCTCGTCGACAGCGAAGTCTTTTAGAGACTACGACTTAACTTCACACAAGAACTGTAAGTTAGAGAGGAATCGGCCATGGCCTATTTTATGTATCTACCTCAGTATTCTCCTGAAGCGATATGGGGAAACCATACAACAATGAAATTAGCCGAAGCAGGGATCAAACACGAGTCCTCCAGAATATGAGCCCGCTGTGTGCGCTGATATACGCTACTCTGTTTGGTATAACTTCAGGAGAAAAATGTCATTTACTTACGGGAAGATTTTGTTAATATTATAGTATAATATGTGTCACAATGTTAGACAAAATGCACATCATGAAAGGTGAACTGGACTTATTAGATTCATTTTTATAAATAAAATTGTCAATTGATATATAATAATTCTACAATGTTTAAAAAGTTGTGCTTTCATAAGTGTCAAGGTTTACTAAAGTTATGTAAAGCAGTGTGTACATAAATACTTCCCAATGCGTTGCTAAATATTTTACACAATCATCGCTGTGTAAGTAATAATCACATTGCATATGTTTTATCGCTCTGAAAAGTCAATGTCACAAACCAGAAAAAAATATTTTATGGTGGTTAAGGCCTGTTTTAAATGACCTTGAAAAGTCATCACTTTGCTACGGCTGGCCTCTTGTCTCCTAGTTTATATTTCTGTACTATGAATGGGCTGCATTCACGCGTGTACATAGCCAGATATTCTATATAGTTTTATATTTAAAAAAATTATAGCAGTAAAACAATTTTTTAAAAATACAAAACTTTGTTTGAATGGGTTTTTATACACGTAAAGCCCTAGCAAGTTATATGTACATTGACTGTGAATTATTTAGTTTAATTATGTTGATTGGTTTTCAGGGGTGTATAAACTAAAAACACGCAAAATTTGACTTTAAAATGCCGTTATGGGAAAACGGCCTGAGCTATTTTTTTTGTACAAGGATAATGTACTCCCAAGTAATGTCTACATAACTACCACTGTTTCATGAAAATATAAAATTATGATTTTACGTTTCATACAAACCTTAAATTATGATTTTTCCCCTTCTGGATCGCCCGTAAGGACTTTGGCCCGAGTTTCTCGGCTCTCGAGAGAATTATTATTTAAAACCCATACGAGAGTCAATATCGTAAAATTTCTTCGTAACTTTTTTGCAAATTGGTTTTACTATGCAATGTAATTTTTCGAGACAAACTGTATGATGAGTACCAGATAATTTATCAATTGAAAGGAAATTTCGTTAATTAACTAATTAGCAACTATTTTGCAGTCTCCTGACTCGACAAAATTAGAGTATGCAGTTTAAATCAGTCATAACAAAGTTACGTAGCGATTTTGCGGTATCGGCCCCCATTTATGTTTTAAAAAATAACTGGCATTAAATGCGAAGAAACTCGGACCCATGCGAGTTGCCGCCTGTCCTGGCTGCTAAGCGGTGTGCAGAGCTCGGCCGTTACAATATTATTTCAAAACCTGATCATCGCACACGAGTGATATCTGCCTAGGAGAAGCATGTAAAGATACACATGTGCATACTTGTGTCAGGTTCGCCAGTAATCATTAAAGTACATTTTCTAGCGTCCAAATGCGTCGAAAATATGTGTTTTAGTTGTCCTGTTTAAGCATTTACATCTTGGTTAAGTATCTTCTAAAAGGTATAGACGTTTATAGTACACCTTCATATTTAATAACACGTCCTAAAATGATAGGGTCACCATTGGATGTCTCATAGAGGTGTGTTATGGGCGAGAAGACCGCACACCAATGCACATAGAGGCTAGGGTCAAGCCTGATGCACGCGTTGTCTCGCCCTTACCGCTTCTGCCCTTACAAGACTCGAAAAAAAAAAAAGAACTCCGCCCAGACGGCCATCTTGAGGGCGGTTCACGTGGCAAAAAATGTATTATTTTATATTTGCACGACATGGTGTTTGATTTATATGCGTTGCGTGTGACTACATTGTCCACGTGTTAAATATTTTTAGCTCTAATATATTTCTCACAGCGGCATGCTAAGGGTGCGGTATATAGTTTGTATTTCTAAAAAAAAAAAAATAATAATTTTTTAAATTTTCATTTTAAAACTCTGCATTTTTTATTTAATATTTATATTTAATAATTATTTTTGGTTTTTATATATGTCAAATCATAGCCTACAACATTGTTATGCACTGTGAATTTTGTCGGTTTGGTATGTCAGTTGGTTTTAGTGGCGTACTTAAAACCATATAGTGCAAATTTTGACGTTTACGACTCATTACGCAAAAAACTATGAGAGATGCAAAAGTTTCCTAAGAGGCGGATTTAATCACAATTTATGTCTAAAATGAGAAAAAAATATCTGGTACAAATATAAAAATAAATAAAGACGTTGAAAACTGAGGCGAACCGCGCCCTAAGTCAGAATTCGCAAGTTACGGGAACAAAGAAATAATAAAAACCAAGTTACTTGCTCGATTGAAATAATTTACACTGAAATGAGATATTATGGGCCATATGCTAAAAGGTTTAAAAACACACAACAAAGTCATTTTGTCTTTTTAAAAAATTCCCATAGATAAAAAGTAAACTCTCAACATTTTCAAATATTTTTAAAAAGTCCAAGGGAATTTCACTGTGTGTTTTTAAATATTTTAGTAAAAGGCTCACAATATCATATAACAGTGTAAATTATATATTTTGAGCAAGTCAATTGGATTTTTTTATTCCTATGTTCCTGTAACTTGCAGATTCTGACTTTGTCATATCGCTAAGGAAATCTATGAAAGATAAAACAATTTACAAGCAGAAAATGTAGTCACAAGTAACGTCTATTAAACAAACACTATGCCGTACTAATATAAAATTATTCATTTTTGCTAGATGTTCAACTTAAGTGTTCGATTTTCTGCAATAACTTCTGTTTCGAAATATTTTTGATAAATGCGGCAATGTTGAGTCATGGAAGATATTTGCGGTGGATTTCAGAGATCATAATAGTGTTATATATTCATCTTATATTGGAGTTGTAATAACTCTTGACAGTTAACCTATAATTCCCTTGCTATTCTACGTTTTTAGCTATACTAATTTTTTAACGTCTAAACGAGAGCAGAGAAGAAAAATCCGTTTGGCAGTTTTGTATAAAAGCGTCTTCTCCATGTTGGCTTTTTTTTTTTCAAGGCAGTGAATACTGTGGTTTAAGCTAATATTGTAATTAACGAAATTCTGATTGATTTTATAGTAGAAATATAATAACTTCTTGTTTTGGAAAAATTTTGCTGTCATGGCAAAAAAAATTTAAACAAAGCTGCCAAACATATTTTTGATATCTGCTCACGTTTAAGTTTAAAAAAAAAAAATTATCACAAAAACAGTATAAACGAAAGAGCATGAACTTGATAATCCTTGCTACCAATCAGAAAGCACGTAAGAAGATGTGGTCAGACGAGCCAATAAAATAGTTCGGATCAGGTGCGGATCAGTGTTGTGAAAACACACGACTATCCGCATTTTCTCGCGAGGAGGCAGATCGCAACAGCTATCACTTTTTCTGCGACTCCAGTTTCCGCCTACAGCCGGAAGTGTCCTATCTGGCAACATGGCCGGCACAACGGCGCATCCTTCCCGTCTGGTAGCGGGTTATCTACACGACACAGCGTTGCCACTATCTCTCCCGGGAGAAATGCTGCCTGTCTTTCGTCTGTCCTGTGTTAAGCCCCTGTTACGTTACACAATTGTTCCTTCCAATCGCTTCACTATCGCGGTCAGATTTATTAGTGGAAGTTCGTTACCTTTAGTTTCTCTCCCAATATTTGCAAATTAGGTGGGTTCTAAAACGTCTTGGATGTTGGATGGCTCGGCCAATTACAACCACGCCCTTTTGTAAATGGAAATATCATAACCTTCGGCCCTGCAACATGTTAACTTGGTGAAAAGAAATTTTAAGGTTAAGACAAAGCAGTTGAAAGTTATTTAAATTGATTGACAAGTTGTGGATGATGTTTATTTTAAAAAATATGTTACCGTATGTTCAAAATGTACTGAATGTGATTATTGTGTAATGTTTGGTATGCAATTGAAATGTATAAATCAATCTACTGAATATGTATAGTTAAAGATAAATCACATAAAATTTTTGCAATACGGGTATCTGCTTACAGCACAAAGCCCATAATTTCTCCCTGGATAATTGCATAAAATATTGTAAAGAAACGATTCCTCATTGTCATTTCTTGAAGTTTTTCTGCTCACCGATTTGTTTTACATTATTTACAAATTAAATGTGTTAACATTTATTTATACCGTAATTTCGCAAATATTCTAACATAACCAAATTTGAAGGCTTGGTAAAACCAACTGTAACAAAATATATGTGACAGTGTTACAGTTGTTCAAAGATATTTGAGAGTAGCCTACCAACTATATTTGACGGAAAAGTCTGATAAGCACATTTCGTCAAATATTCTTCTTCCAACATTATTGTCAAATTTAGTTTGGAGACGAAACCTTGAAAGTGTTTAGTAGAGTCTAGGCGGTTATCGTATGTAACAAGAGTAGGAAGTAGGAGGTGTAGGACAATATTTCAGCTTGGCGTGCAAATAGTATACTAACGAGAGCAAATGTCTTAAGGTTTAATAAGTCACAAGAGCGGATCTTTGATCTACTCCTGGTTACCCTGTATTACCAGGGGAAACTGCTTTTTTTAGGAAACACTCTATCTCTCACTTAAATATGTATGAGATGTTTTCCAGTAATTTCGTGATGGATACCACATGAATCAATTTGTTATTTTTTAATTATTTAATAATATTTACTCGTTACAAAAGCAAGAGGAAACATTGTAGCTTATGTAACCGCCTCAAATATGTCAGTTTTCCTCAACTACCATTATAACTTCAGTAACTCTACATCTATGCATACAGGAAGTACTTTCACATTGTCTTTGAAGCAGCATAGTATAACCGCAAGGAAAAATACATTTATTTTAATAATTATAAGTTAATAATGTTGCTGCAGAGTTAGGAATTTCTGAGTCACAACACATAAAGTTTCACTCAGTCTTGCGTGCGGTTTGGTCTCCTCGGAGGACATATAACGGGGCGGCGGTATTGGAGAAGGATCTAGGAAGCGCCGATCCTGAATAGTTCCGTCTCCCACTGCACGAGGCAAGCCTTCACCTTGTTGCTGTAGATGGGATCTATGTCCCCTTTGCAGCCGTAGCCTCCCAGGCGATGTATGGCAGCGTAGTCTAGGCAGTCCACCTTCCCGTCATTGTTACAATCCTGTAGGCAGAGAACAACTGTTAGGCCTTTCACACAATATTAGCTGTTGCTGTTGTTAGTGGTTAGCGTACGAAGCGTGGTTGGCACAATGGACGGTTGTATGTTACATAACTTTAGGTTATAGGTGCCTTAGTAAATATTAAAAATATCTAATCATCGTGTAATGGCCAAACTATTGAATTTAGAGGTAAGTTTATTAATAAAAATGTTTACAAAGTGGTTACAAGAAGTCATACGTAAAAAAATTTTGTTTGGTTAGGTTACCTAATCTAACTTAAACTAACATAAAATAACCTAATATAATGAAAAAAAATTACGTGAGACTACTTGTAACCACTACAGAAACATGTTTCATTGATAAACTATACCTCTAATATAAATTGTTTGTCCGGTACACATGAGTAGCTATTCTTAATATTTACCGGTGGCTTAAATAACTTAAGTTGTTAATACACTTTGTACCTGAATTTCAGCTAGAAAGTCTCTTAATTCAAACACAGCTGATATTGTGTGCTTATCTGAGCATTGGCTAAAAGTAAAGGAAATTGAAAGTTGTTATTTTGAAAGTTACTCATTGGCCTCACATTATGACAGAGAAACAACTAGTGGTGTATGCATATATGTAAAAATATATTTAATAACAAAGTAATTAATATAGAAATGTTGTGTCAGGAAAAAACCTTGAGGTGTGTATTATTGTAATACCTAAGTTAAACCTGAGCACAACTGTGCTGTACAGGTCTCCCATTGGTATCAATACGGAACCCGTCCTAACCTCGCTTGAAAACATACTACCGACAACCAATAAGGTAAAACATAACATCATCTGTGATGACAACATAATAACTAACACGGATAAAAAAATATACGTAGTCTGCTATAAAAATTCCGGCTATTCCAGATCGTGATGATCAAATGCTGTATGTAGAAAAAACTGCTTTAGATGGCAAATCCAATCACCAAGCAAATAGGGTAAGGAAGAAAAGAATATATAGCAAAGAAAAAGGTTACTCCCTTCAATAACCATGGCTAGACGTATTCATGGAGAGCAACCCTAATTCAGCTTGGAATAAATTTGCCACCACTTTCTCATTACTATTTTATCATGCTTTTCGATTGGTTACTGTTCGTGAACAAAACAAGTCTCCAAATTATTGGATGACTAAAGGCCTACGTATCTCACGCAGTAAGCTTAGATCGCTGTATATCGCCTAAAGGAGAAATAAAAGCAATACTCTAAGCTTATACGTTAAAAAATACGAAACAATTTAGCACAAATTTATCATTGAAGCCAAGGAAACCCATAACACTAGAAAGCTACTACTATCCACCAATAAAAATAAACAAATGTGTTAACTGATTTATAATGAAACCAAACAAAGCAAATTACATGTCAACATAAAACTAAAAATTAATGACACCCTAACAGATAATTACAAAATGGCTGCAAATGATCTGCATAGTTTATTATGTGTACTATTTTAGACTAACAGTAAACTCTCGATTATCTGTTAACCGATTAACCGGTTTTTCAGATTATCCGTTAACCGATTAACGGTTTTCAGATTATCTGTTTGAGATTCTGTGTGTTTAACACTTTAAAAACATAATTTTTGTAGAAGAACATTTTTGGAACATAAGATTGTCAAGCTTTGTACGCAAGAATGGATTAACGATTTGAACAAGAATAGATTAACGATTCGCTCAAGAATGGATTAACGATTCGTGCAATATTTGATTAAAAGAATTTCATCACTACTTTTTCTCATGTTTACCATGCATTCCACATATATTTTCATTTATTTTTTAAAAATGGATTCGTTAATGATTAGTAATGCGGTATTTGTCAACGAAACCGCACGTTGATAAGGTGTTAGAGTGCATTATAAATGTATTCCATTTTTTAGATTCGCAAATGGACAATTTTCGAATTATACGTGTTTCAGGCTTATTTCCATGCGTTGCCTGACATTAATTAACACGGATAATATGTAGTTTGCATCAAAATACATTCGGCGCTGTCAACCTACCCTTATCAATGTTGCAGACAAAAGCTTGTCTGTGGCTTAGTAAGGCAAACGCGTACATTATAGAGCGCAATACAAACTTTCCTTACCATTGAAATGTTGTTTGGATATGACTTCGCCCATAAGCGGATTATTCATTGTCGATCCAAGGGTTTGGAAATGGCACATTCTCTTCATAATTTTAGTAACAGATTGTAAATTGATTAAATAAAATATATTTTCAACAGCGTTCATATTTAAGCTTCAAAGCGTCTACATAAATTGTTTCAAGTTAAGGGAGGGATATTGGGGTGAAGGTGTTCAAATAAAGACCTCACCGGCACACTGATTTATTTAAGTGTCTACCAAAAGTAATCTGGTAGGTTTAACTTGGTCACTTCACCAGATTTACTTGATAACTACGTAGAAACTGAAGTTTAAAGTAATGCTGGTTTGTTAAATAGCAGAAATTAACAATAAAATGTTTACTGTTTTATAAATTTAGTGTGCATTCTAAATAATAGCTTTAACATTCTAGAGTTTTTACGTTATTGTATGTCCAATAAAAAATGTGTAACGATTTAAACAGCACAAATACAACTTTATAATCGCAGTCAAGTTAAAACATGCAATAACTGAGATTAATAAAACTCCCTTTACCTCTTCCAACAATGCAGTACACAACCCAGTTAACCAGGTTACTTATTATAAGCACTCTTTTAAATTTCTCTCAAGCGTGGTTTAGGTGCGATAGCACTGCGGATGAACGTGTTAGTAAGAGGTCAAGAAAATGAATTGCATCTTAAATACAAGTTCTCATATTTCAGCAGTCTTATATTTTCAAGCGTTTAGTGTAGGATTAAGCACGAAGACTAACAAAGCTTCGCCAAGATAAATAAAAACAATATAAAATAACGTGCCAATAGTTCTCACACTTTGATCAAACAAAAGTACGTCTTAAGCAACTCGAAATCTCAGAACGAATTGCTAGCTATTTTAAAACAAATAAAAAAAAAACACATATGTAGTGTAAGAAAAATAATGATTATACTTACTTAAAACACGTATACAATGTATGCGAAATAATTCAGTTTCAGTTAGAACGTCCAAAAGCTTCTAGAGTTGAAAATATTTGATGTTTAAAATGGTTATGTTTCGCATGAGATAAATCTACGCATATCAAATGATTAAAAGCGTATTCCGTTACCAGCCACGTTGACAAAATTTAAACAGATTATGCGTATTTTAGCGGTTGAATTGGTCACAAGCTGTTAGCAAGCGTTTGCCGAATCTGTTTGCATTTACAAGAAATCGCTAGAATGCAATGTTCAGTAAACATAAATGGCTACCACCATGGAGTTACGAAATTGTGTACTTGCTATTGTCTTGTCAGGAATAGAATTGGACTGTATAAAGGAAAATACTTCTTCACGAATAAGTTTATTGGAAAATAGACTACTTTCACTATTTTTTTAACATGTACAACATAATAAATTGCAGAAATAAATTTAATTGTGCACCAGTATATGATGAAAAATTAATATTGCATCATTTTATTTTAAAATAACTTAATTTTCGTCCATATTTCACATAAATACAGTTTGTTTTGGTTTCAGATTTGTTCGAAACAAAACAGGAAATAAAAGTAAAGGTAAACATCCTGTGAACAAACCCTGTAACCGTCCTCCTGCCTCGGTTGCCAGAAACGGGCAAACACCCTCAGCCTGGTTGCAGCATGTTTGCAAACACCCTTGTAAACAGGAGCGCTAAAATGCTCTGTTCACAGGTACCGCTACCAATTCAACCGCTAAAATACGCCTATAGACATATCGCTACGCTGTAAATGCTTGGTCAATTTTATTACTAACGGGTTGAAAAATTCTAATCTTTCAGTTCAGCGTTTTTCAAAAGTAGATAATCAAGTACCTAATTTTATTTTATTCCACGTAAGAGCATTAAAAAACCAAACAGAGCTTACCTGCTTGTATTTAGCCATGTAGTTTTGGACAGCTTTTGCAGAGCAATTCGGGTCAGAGGAGCATCGTGGATAAGCTAAACAGAACAAAAATAAAACCATTAACAAATCAACTAGTAGATCTAGAATCTAACAAAATCACTGTACATGCCGTTTAAGCATAACGGAGTTAAACAATTCAACAAAGACGCGACTTTGTAGTACTGTGTATGATTACTCTTAACACTCAAATTCCTCAGGCAGTACTTCAACATCGTCTCAGAATAAAGGATGCATGGTACATAAAAGAAGATGAATACAATAAGGGTATAATTCCAGATTTCTGAATGTCAGAAAAGGAAACCTACTAAAAATCCTAAATACCTCTGTAAGCAGATACCATGCCAACGTCTTTAATTTTAATTTCTTGCAACATAATCAAACAAAACAAATATTTATCAACCCAAATAATTAACCAGAAACGATTCAAACTGCAGAAATGTTCGCTAACAATGCAAGATTAATGCGATAAATATTGATATTAGTGTAAATATTTTTTTCTAATAATATCCGACCAGCGGCAGGCCTCTATGCATTTGTTCCCCTCCTGTTCCACCCAAGCCGACCTCCATAGCATATTCAGAAGCCGGTCTACGGTGTGAGAGGTCTTGGGTTACTTTACTGTCTCTGATATGGATGTTTCGTTGTCCCTTTACCTCATTTCATCCTCATCGGCTCTTGGGAGAGATAGATGCTAAATTTTATTCACGATTTTCTGAAATAACTTATGTTTTAAAGTATTTTTTGGTAAATGTGGCGATGTTGAGGCATAAAAGATATTTATTATGAATTTTTGAGATCATAATAGTGTTATATGTTCATATAATATTGTACTTGTAATAATTCGTGAAAGTTAGCCTATAACTTCCTTACAATGATTCTACAAAACAAGTTAACTAAATATTCCATTACTATTGTGTTAAACAGTTTAAAATGAATGTATCCTATGACTTGTCAAAGATAAAATGTTGATAATACAACTTGAATAAATGTATTGCTCGAAAACCACCTCGAACACATTACTTTCCGAGTGTCTCATACCAGACCCAAAACAAAACACAGGTAATTGAAGGCATGAGAACACTTACGATAGCGGAATACCTTTGACACTTCCTTGGACTACTGAACTAACTAGAAAATGTTGTCCTAGCGATAATAATGCTGACAGAGCCATTGCGACAGCTGACATGCGACCGCACGGTCTAGGTGTGGGCCAGCCCCAGAAATAAGACTTTAATGGCCGATTTCACCAACGTCGCCTAAACCAGGTCCCAGCTAGGCCGAGCTTAATTTTAAGTCAAGCTTAAATCTGTTTAATGAAAAATGTGCGTTTCACTATGGCAACCACAATTTAAATAGGCCTCACTTAGCTAGGCCCTGCTCAAACACAAAAGTGGAATAAAACATCATGTTGGTACTTCAGCACTGATGGTACGTGATGTAGACCGTCAATCAGAAGGTGGTATTAAAAAATAAGAAGAAAACTAGCAGATTTGTTTACATTTGCATTGTGATAATTCAATTATCTTCAAACGGAATTGTTAGTTTCTTGGGTTGCTAAATCGAAAAAGAAGCGTGAAGATGTCTGAAAACAAGAGGAATCGGAATTCAAACTTTTCTGGAGATGAAAAGTTGAAAATTTTAAACTTAGTTGAAAAGTTTAAAATCAGCAATATTTGCGATCTCAAAAACGTCATTAACCTCCTCAACATTTTCTTCCAATTCTTCTACGGCATCCATTTTATTTGTATACGTATGGTTTTAAGCTGTGCTTAAGAGGGCGTGATACATAATTCAACGCTAAAAGCATTAATCTATACATCAGTAGGTTTCTTGAAGCCAATTTGCGAAAATTAAACAATAGCAGTTTTAACCAACGTTTTAAACAAAATTGTTTCCAGTGTTACGTACTTCTGAGGCACAATCTCTAACACCGGAACCTCGTGCATTTAACTGCGGCGCAAGAGATCACGCGTAACGAATCAGTAATTCTGGATAAATATTTACTCATAAAGTTGGCAAATACCATTGTCTAGGATGTCATTGCGTATTTTATCCATATTGGCTTCGAAAAAAACGTAGGAATCATTTAATGCTTTCAGCGTTTATTTATATACCACGCACTCTTAAGGATTTGGGCCTCCGATTTCGGGCGCTTAACTTTGGCCATGCTTAATACATTAAAACTAGGCTTAAGTGTTGGTGAAACACTGCTAAGTGTAAGGCAAACCTTACCTCACATTTAAGCTATACTTAAATTTTAGGACGTGTTGGTGAAACTGGGCATAAGAACATCAAAAATTTAGTAAGTACCACACCAGTAATACGAAATTATGATCCCTTGTGAACACTTCCTCTTCAGATCTCGATGTTAAAGAGAATATAAAACCCTCTCACCTCATCTGCCCCCTCCCAACCATGATCCCCAACCAACTTCTTGACGACGCTGTGTAAAGGGGGATGATTGTACTCACACTCGGCCTGGTCGGCGGTGTCGCCGTCGACGACAGGGGTTCCGGCGTCCACCCAGTAGGGGCGGGTTATCTTAAAGAGACCACACACGTCACCAACACAGCCAGCTCGCCTATCACAGTCGCTGGCAGCCTCGCAGATACAGCCCAGGCATAGGTTGTCCACGTCGCCGGCGAAGTCGTCCACTCCTGCGCAACAACCAGGTAACTATGTGGTTGGCCCACAGTAGAAACATGTTCTACTTTTACAAAAAAAAAAAAAAAACCTTTGTAAACTAGTTTCCAAAAAAATATTTTTGAAAATTTACGAAAAAATATTGAAAACTTAACAGGAAATTCTTGTCAATATAAGCTAATTATTATACAAAACATTTTATACATTTAAAATTAATAATTTTATATTTACAAATCGAATCTTGTACATTTTACACTTCTTTTGAAGTGTCACAAAATAGTTTTGATCCAGTTCCCAAGAAATATTTTTTGTAACGGTTAAAAATATTCCGCTCATAAAAATATACCCCACTAGCTCCCACAGGTATTTCGAAAATTTAGGCCATTTTAGTTACCTGCGACTTTCTTGACGTAGTGCTTAGACTGATAAATGTTCTGACATTAGTTTAACGCTATTTCTTGTTGAAATACGATTTTTTTACTGTGTAGCCTGGCAGTTGTGCGGCTATTTTAATCCAAATTAAGAAGGGGGGGGGGTGTCATTCAGATGTTTGCTTTTGAGAACAATGGCATGTACACAATTACAATTACAGTTACAATTCAAATGTTTATCAATAAATGACGGAAATTTAAAACCCGTCTCAGAGGAAAAATTAAGCATGGCATTAGAAAGTGCTCACTTACCTGTGAATAGACTACGCAGATGGTGCTACACAATTTGCAAACATTAAGATGAATTGTTATAGCCGATTCACGATAAAGTGAAGTACTTTTGAAGTCCAACTCGTCTAGAATAATAATTAAAAATCCATTTTTATTGTAACTTTAGACTTTAATTTTACAGTACGTATAATATATACTCTTTGATTGTTTATTATGTAGTTTTTATATTAAAATAAAAAGTGGCAGGAAAGTATAAATTATCGTAAATATAAACGGCAACCAAAGTTACAAACGTGTTCACTTTACCCTGAACCACATATAACAACAATTCGGCTCCAGTTACACTAGTTCCAACTGCTGCTGAGATAAATATTAACATATTGGACTATTAATTAATTGATATTTTGATTGACTACTGTTAAAATGTTAGACATACCCTCCGATGACAATTTCGTGACGTGAGAAAGATTTATTTCCTTTTTTCCCCTCTCAGCAACAAATGATTTACTTCAGCCTAGGCTACAATGAACATTAACTTAACACACACACAGTAACTATCACAGAATCTGCTACAATTAATAAGTTCTCATGCAACAACGTAATATTGCTTTCAGGGCTTCTGATAGACCAAATCTTGTAAGAGTAATCGTAGTAAGAAGATGTTAAATCTAGTCTAAAAGTTTACGATTATAGCTAGTAAGACTAAATAACGTGCGAGGTAAATTATTATCTTAAGTAGGCTTACTGTGTAAATGCTTATATCCATTGTTGCCTAGCCTATGCTGGAAGAATGACGTAATTAAGTATTCGATGAAAACTGTATTGTCAGAATTGTAAGAGATTCTTAGAAAGCTAAACAATGTTTTGATAATTATTTATATATATATATATATATATATATATATATATATATATATATATATATATATATATATATATATATACACACACACAAACACACATACACACTTTTTTAACGGAATCATATTCACAATATAAATTAATGTCTTTTAAGACATGTTTCGTGGTAGAACCCACTATGTGTTCAGTGAGAATAAATTTGTTTCTTTGTGTAAGTTTATTAATTCTGGTTAGTTGCTAAAATGTCTTAACTTTGGTTCCAGCGAGCAATTATGCAAAACCTACAATACAAAACTGTTTGTACAACACAACAATTCATTCTATGTTTAATGTCAGGGGCTTTTATTTCCGCTATTTTTGCAAATATCAAATTTAAATCATAAACGGAGTAGATTTAGTATAAACACATAAATGCTGAAAAATTTTTTACTATGTGGCACAACTTTTTCAAAACAAAAAAAAAAAAAGTTTATTTTAGTTTATTAACGACTATCCAAAATCGTAGTATTTTTGGGTTTAAAAAAATTAGTTTGCGCGGTAAAACCAATTTTTCGACACTTTTATGTAACGGCTTTTTTACCAGTGCTCCCTTTAAGGATTTTAAAATTATTACTTGCAAAAAAAACGCATAAATAAAAGCCGATGGCCTTAAGAGTGTTCAAGTGAGGGAAAAAACAATTATTTTATATTTGTATTGAATAGTGTCGGTTTTGTGTATGTTTCTTGACAACACATTTTACTTTGACGAAAAAAAAAAAAAAAAAAAAAAAAATATATATATATATATATATATATATATATATATATACACACACACACGTGCGTGTGGCTTGACAAGTGTACCAATAATGGCATTTCAAAGTAAAAATTTGCATATTTTCACTGCATACACACCAAGAAAACCAATTAACAATAATGAAACAGAATAATTTACAGTGAAACTACATGTAACGGGATACAGCGAGAAGTGTATAAAAACCAATTAGAAATAAATGTTATATTTTAAAAAATTTTCCGAAATTTAAAGTTTTCTGATATTTTTAGCAATTATTTTTAAATACTAAATTATTATGAAATGGTTCCTATATGCTTCCAGACGTATCCCGTGACACCTATTTCACTGTGAATTATTTTGTTTAATTATTTGCATTCGTTTTCGAGTGGTGTATGGAGTAAAAACACACACATTTTGACTTCGAAATTCCACTATGGAAAAACTGACTGAGCTAATTTTTTAGCAGGGGGAACACATACTCGCTATTTACGCTCGAACTGCGTGCAGCATGTCCGGAGATACAATTTATGTCAGTAACCAGAAAGCATGCGTCCACTTAGCGTATCTACGAAGGTAAAACACACCTCAGGCTACTTGTGAGTGTAAAGTTCAAGGGCGCGGTCACCTCAGTTTTCAACGTCTTTTTTTATTTTTATATTTGCACCCTATATTTTTTTCTTATTTCAGACATAAATTGTGATTAAATCTTCCTCTTAGGAAATGTTTGTATACCTTATAGTTTTTGCGTAATGAGTCGTAAACGTCAAAATTTGCACTTTACGGTTTTATGCACGCCAGTAAAACCAACTGACATTCCAAACAGAAAAAAATTCACAATGTATAACAATGTTGTAGGCTATGATTTGACATATATAAAACGAAAAATTAAATCCTTTTGGATTTAATAAAAAATGCTGAATTTTGAAATGAAACTGTTTACCATGGATATATCCTATGCTTTGTCGAAGATAAAATTTTGACAATTGAATTTTAACTAATTATATTACTCAAAAACTGGAAACACAATAAAATTGTCTGACACTTGCCCTTAAGTGTGCGTCGTATATAAATAAACGCTGAAAACATCAACTGATAAATACGCATTTTTCAAAGCCAAGATGGATAAGATACGTAATGATAATCCTAGATAATGGTATTTGCCAACTTTATGAGTATATATTTATCCAAATTTACTAATTCGTAATATTTTGCGCCGCAGTTAAATGCACGAGATTCCGGCGTCAGAGATTGTACCTCAGAAGTTCGTAACACTGGAAACAATTTTGTTTAAAACGTTGGCTAAAACAATTGTCTAGGATTGTTATTGCTTACTTTTCGCAAATTGTCTTCAAGAAACCTAAAATTATAGATTATTGCTTTTAGGGTTGAATTATGTACCACGCCCTCTTAAGTCTACAAGTTTGATTAATACTCTGTTATGAATTTTTCGTTAACGGTAAGGTATTGAACTTACCGATGGCTTGTGTGGAGAAGAGCAAGGCTGCCCCTGCAATGGCCAGGAAGTGTCGCAGCATCTTCGTTTGGAAGTGTTTCGACGGCGAAGACAGAAGACAGAAGACCTCTTCTAGCAGCTAACAGCGAGGCGCGACTGTATATATCTCTGCGTACCTGGTCTGCGCCGACTGTCAGGTGTTCACAGACACCTTCCCCTCCTCCACCCCTCCTACAACGTCATTAAATTTTTATTTCTATTTTTTCCTTGTACGCGGACCTTGGAAGAGGGCGAGGCTTGGTGATTATCTTGCCCATCGCGTCGCCGGCGGTGACGTCACGAGGTCGCAGGCGGGAAGCCAGGTGGGGATTTTCATCACGCATAGTTAGTTGTACGACAAAAATTATTCCGCGCTCACCCCGCATTTCTGCATTCACAATACAGCGACAGACGGGACGCGAAGTGCGCGACAATTTCTCGTTATCTGCGTAATGTGCAAAATGCGTTTCTTTGAAAAAGAAACTGTTTTTAAAGGAATCACTTAGTGCGAATAAGAAACAAGTTTTCTCGGGATTTCGATTAACACATCTCCAGGAGTTGGAAAAAACCATTATGTAGTCATATAATGTAATGCAAATACTGCAATTTTTTTTCTAGCAACTCGCTACGTTTCGTAAAACGACGGTTTTGGACTGCAGCATCCGGTCGCATACTCGTTTGGCACATGTCAAACAAAAAAATTAAGTTTTTCTGTAAGGTAGGTGGCCGCGGTGGACATCCCCGAGAAAACCCGCCGACCAATGGCATCGTCCGGCACGACTCCACATGCGAAAATCCGGGGACCGACCCCGCCCGGAAATCAAATCCGGATCACCTTGGTGGGAGGCGAATGGTCCGACCATTTTTTTTTTAAATTTAAATGTTATTGTATTAATGAAACACGCCTACACACACATGATGATACACACAGTAGAATACACATAATATAATACATACATTAGAATACACACTGTATAATACACACATTGTAACAGACACATCATGTACGTCCATGACCCATATTAGCGTGACACAAGGAATGCAATCGTCTGCCAACACGCCGTGAGATGGGTGGTACAATCCTAGAACACAAACAAATATACACCATAGTGTCGTTCTAATATGTTACGCTGTAGGAAGTCCCATCATCATGTGCGAAGTACCATTCGGCCATCGCGGTCCATAACACACGTAACGAAAAAATGTTAACAGTTTCGTTAGAAAACACACACACTTACATGAAATATAATTCGTATCTAACATTTGTCGAGTTTATTGCGGTTACGTCACAGTATCTCTGAAACTGGATTGTATGGATTATATAGCTGATGGGGATGTGTACTGTACACAAATAACGTATAATATGCTAGCTGTCTCGTTGCGGCTTCGACCGCGTGTACTATAAAAAAAAGTAACTAACTTTTAGTTACGTATTAATTGATGGTGTTGCTATATTCTCTGTAGATCTTCTTAAATTGGTTTGTACATATTTGCGTACACAAACTTTAAAGAAAAGAGCAGCTATCCTGATATTACTTTTAAGGTATTTACGTAAGCATCATTGTGGGATTAATTAAAAATACGTTTCATTTTTTAAGAGCTTTCAAGGACGAATTTCGAAAAACTCTAAAACTAGTTTTTAGATATTTACTTAAGCATCATTTTAAAGAAAAATATCACCTCACTATCTGAAATGGTTTAGGATAAATCACGGATTACTGAAAAACACATTTTACGGCTTTTCACCCCCTTAATTGTCGAATTTCGAAAAATTGTGAAAATATGCATTAGCTTAGGGAATGTTTTGAAGTAAAAATATCAATAATGCATTATCAGGTTGGGGAACTATTGAGAATTTCGTGAAAGAACGTTTTGTCCCTTTTCACCCCTTTAGTTTACGATTTTCGAAAAATCCTTCGTTAGTTGGTGCCTGCGCCGTGAGGGGAAGCTGAAAACGTTACATTTCTAGGTCCAGCGGTTTGGGCTGTGCGTTGATGATTGAATGAATGAGTGGGACACTTCATCTTAATACATAAAATGAAGTGTCCTAACAAACTCACTCACTCACTCATCAACGCACAGCCCAAACCGCTGGACCTAGAACCACGAAACTTCGAGGGAAGCTTCCCCTTGCACCGTAGGCACCCACTAAGAAAGGATTTTTCGAAATTCGATAATTTAGGGGGTGAAAAGGGGTGAATTGTATTTTCAAAGAATCCCTGATATCTCTTTACCCGGGAAAGCCATCATAAGTTTTTAACTTCAAAATATTGCCCAAACAAATGCATATTTGAGAATTTTTCGATTTTGCGAAATTCGAAAATTAAGGGGGTGAAAAGCCGTAAATTGTGTTTTTCATTAATCCGTGATTTGTCCTAAACAGTTTCAGGTAGTGTGGTGATTTTTTTCTTTAAAATTATGCTTAAATAAATATCTAAAAACTAGTTTTAGAGTTTTTCGAAATTCTTCCTTGAAGCTCTTAAAAAATACAACGTATTTTTAATTAATCCCACTTATCTCCTAAACCAGTGGATATATTGAAATGCTTTTTGTATTAAAATAAATCTTACGTAAATATAAAAAAAATTCCAAGTTTTTTCGAAATTCGTCCTTGAATGCTGTTAAAAAAATTAATGTCGTTTCAAATAATCATTTGTACCGCTTATACCCGTTGAGATATAGAGATGATTTTTTTTTTAAGAATGAAGCTTATGTGAATATATACAAATCAAATTCAGGATTTTATGAAATTCGAAAATTAAGGATGAGAAAAGCAGTAAAATGTCACAGTCTCCCGAAAAAAAAAAAAGAGAATGATCATGGAGAAATAATTAAACAGTTGTTTCTTTTTGCCAACCTACTCATAAATCTCTTTGGACTGTAGTCTGTACATACGAAAGAATTATCACGGCCTGCCTTTAACATTCACTCAGGTATTGTTTAATGTTTGAGGTGTGGGAGGGGTGGGGTTACGGGTTCGTATCCCGTGTAAGACTTTGCGATGGGAATTACTATGACATCATACGAGCATATTGCGCGCGCTCTTTACACTGAGTTAAGACAATTTATAGTTCACTGTTGTTGAGTACGGTAGCTGTTAAATGCCTTTGTCACATATTTTATCCAGAGTTACTGTTTGCATTACATAACTTCACGCGGGCAACACCGCAGCCGGAGAGCTAGTTTTACATACAGAGATATAGGATGTCCAGATACGGCCGTATGAATAGCACGCTACGCGAACCCTGAGCTAAATTTGAAAAGTTTTGTGGCAAAATGTTGCACAACATTTAATGTGCACAATATGGCAACATTGTACGGGGAAAACCCTCTCTTGCGCCCCACGCCCAGGTATTATTTTCTGTATGAGAAAACAAAAAATCATGTGTGGAATAAACGGGATTTTAACGCCCACCCGCAATATTCATGTCAGAAAGATAAGTAACATATCTGTGGAGCGCAACCGGGTACTAACTGCGTGCTATGTTGCCACATTTTGCACGTAAAATATAATACTACAACTTTTGGCCACTAACATTTTCGTCTCCAGTTAAACCCAGATTTCTCGTTGGAGTGTTATTAAAAGGCCGTTTCGGGAAATCTTTCTCTACGTATACAGTACCAACCAAAAACGTAGGGCCACCCATACATGTAAGGTACACCCAACCCGGATTCATAATATTGGTTGGAGCGACTTTGTGAATTTTTCCCTGATTGTAATCGCCATAAGCTTCATTTTTGTTCCGATAAATGTTTTTGTATATTTCTTTGTTTACAAGCTATGAATTTATGAATATATGGAAAAACAAAAAAGTCACTGCGTTTTGCAGAATTCTTCATATCACGTAAACTACGTATTTCATTCGATTAACCTCTCACATTTAGAAGTCTGTAACTACCCTACAACGTCAACTTTGCTGTGACTATAAATACGGCCCAGGCGAATTCGTTGTTAGTGGCAGGGACAAACTTATGACTGCTTTTTGCGTGTTTATAGCTGCAGAGTTACCTCAACTAGCAGATTTATCAATCTAACATTTGATGACTTAACTACCTATCTGATGCACAAATATGTTTTTCAATTAAAGTAAATATTATCTGCTATGAGAAATACACGCGAGCAAAGCCGCTGGCGCACTGCTGTCATATGAAGATAATCAATGCTGAACAAATTACTATCAACGTTTGTGCAGCATCTAACCATAATAAATAGCTGAGGTGCCAGTCAGTGAATGAATATTGATTGTGTGTATATGTAAGTCGGCCGTGACCCACAACACTAAAACGTAAACGACTTAAACAAGCGGTGACTAAATACTATGTTTGACTTTACTATTGTGACATATAGTGTCCTCGTTTTAGACTGGAGAGTCGAGGCAGAGGCGACGTTGCAACATTAGTTGTGCTTGGGAAAATAGCTCCTACGCCTGCCTAGTTTTTCTCTCCTCTCCTCTCTGTAGATACTCTTAATTGTGCCAAAGGTCTCGTGGTCCCCAAAGAATCATATGACACAACGCAAGAAAACACGGCGATCTTGTCATTTAAGGGCGTTCACATTGTAAAAATTCGTAAGTTTATATTCTTACGGCATAGTGTTTGTTTTATAGACTTTGTACTTGAGCCTACATTTTTTTTCTGCGAAAACTTTTTCATTTTTCATAGTCGTCCCATAGCAGCATGTCAAAGTCAGAATTTGCAAGTTTCGGGAACATAGGCATAACGAAAAACAAAGTGACTTACCTGAACAAAATGATTTTCACTGAAAATTTATATTTTGTGTGATATGCGAAAATACTTAAAAACTTAAAATAAAATTATATTACACTTTTTTAGAAAATCTGAAAATTATGACAATTTGCTTCATTTTTTGGCAACATTCGAAAAAGACAGAATTATTTTGTTGAATGTTTTTAATACGTTATTATAGTATATGTATAGTAGGCCTCTTGGTGTTTGTTATTCCTATGTTCCTGTAACTTATAAATTCCAACTTTGGCATACCGCTGCGGAAAAACTACGAGAGCTTAAAAATACTTACATGAGGAAAATGTATGCACAAGTAACGTCTGTAGAACGAACACAATGTCGTGCAAGTATAACCTTAATAATTATTACTACGTGTGAACTCCCTTAACACACCACGCACGTTGGAAGAAATTTTGTCTTCAAAGCCATCAAAATGGAATAAAAACGGCTTTTTTCACACGGTTTCTCTCTCTCTCTCTCTCTCTCTCTCTCTCTCTCTCTCTCTCTCTCTATATATATATATATATATATATATATATATATATCCAAAATTCAAGTTATTTCAGAAAATCGTGAGTAAAATTTAGCATCTAGCTCTCCCAAGAGCCGATGAGGATGAAATGAGGTAAAGGGACAACGCAACATCCATATCAGAGACAGTAATCTAACCCAAGACCTCTCACACCGTAGACCGGCTTCTGAATATGCACACACACACACACATACACATCTGATCATTTCGAAATTGAGGTCGACAACTACATACATTTTGCTAAAGGGACACGTTTAATTAAATGTAAAGCAATTTTTAATAAAAATGTTCTTAATTTGCTAGACTGATTACGTCTTAAATATACGTTGAATATTCAACTTAACTTCGAGGCTTTTATTGTAGCACAAGGTAAATAGAATTAATATAATAATAGCAAATTTCACATTTTTCTTCTCAAAACTTCGTAAGAGAGAAAAATAAAATAATACAATATGGCGGCTGATGCCGAGCCTTCAGTTTTTAGTTGTGTAAACCCCTTAACATCGCCGAGATAGAATGTGGGGACGACAATTGTGACGTCGTTGACGTGGCAACACTGCTTCGCCTTGCCTGGGGACAGATCCTGTTCCGAGATCCTGGTTCGATATCTCGTCTGGAATCTCGGGCACTCCGCTTCTAGCAGCAGACTAGTGTCACGAGAGACTGAGCCGCGATAACTTCCCCGCTCCTCGGAAATATGGCCTGTACATAAGGGACCCCTATTTTTCGCGAAAAGAATTTTGCCTCACTTTGTTTCGGTGTGTTACGCGCACATCTGTAGTTCTGCTTCGTGGTCAGTGATTGGATATTTTAACTCTCACGAGCCTTGGTATTCTACCCTCAAATCACAGACGAGTTGTGTTGCAGTAACCTTATTGCGATTGGCTCAGTCAAATGAGATACGGTTCTTCACATATACAATAACCATGAAGCAGATATTGCAATTGTGTACGTAAGGCACTAAAACAAACTGGCACAAAATTCTTTTCGCGAAAAACATGAGTCCCTACCTATATACAATTGAATACTTTAGCAGTTGACTTTACGTATCCGTTACTTTATGTATTTCATCAATACACAATACAAACGTAAAGTTAAAGCAACGACAGTTTAAAAACTATTGGAAATCTGTTTTTTTACGGTAATATTGTGACATAAATAATTATATATTTACCGTACAGAATATAACATAGATATAAAAATAATTACCCTAATTATTAATTTTTTTTCATTTTTTATATTATTTTTCAGAACAAAAGCAACGCCATCTATTCACGCAATTTAAAATTAATTTACGAATATTTCTCAGTTGCTACTTGCAAGGTTTTTCGAGTACATTTATAAAAATCTGTCACTTTTTCACGAAATACCAATACTGGAGAACAAAATTGTAATGAGAAATAAACAATTTTCGTTCTAGAATACATAATAAGCTGGTTCTTCGCGAACGGCCATCTTGACTTTGACTTTAGGTTCCAGTTCATCGGAAATGTAAAGTCAAGGCTGCTTGACTTTAGCTTTAGCGACTCCATTGTGTACGACCCCATAAGAAGCAATGTAGTGAAAGCTATCGTTAAGTAAAATGCTAAAGTTTTCAATTATGTATACGGCTATACTCGGGAGCATTCGCTTGTAATCGGCGAATGAGGCGAAAAGCTGCGCCATATACATAATTTTTTATTGTTGTTTTCTAACCTTAAAAACCGTCCTTCGGTCCATCTCTCATTATATTTTTTTCTGACTTTTGAAACTAATCTTAAAATGCTTAAACTAACTGTCATAGGGGACGGGGATAGGAAGGGATATCTCTGGTTGAATCGCCGAGAGTTAACGAATGCTCCCGAACATTCCCGAGGAGCAAGAAAGTTAACGCGACCTAGGCGCTCGTCCGAGTATTCATTTTTATGTCCCGCCAGCAGGCCGGTCTAACGGTACGCCTTTTTTTTTCAACGGTCCGCTCTTGTCGATTATAGTCGTTTGCGAATTTCTAACTGCATGCATCATTAACAAGCTGAGCGAACGAATGGAGATTATGTGTGCAATTACCTTAAAAATCACAGGTTATCACATGAGATTGGTTTAAGGGTGTTCATGTGGCAAAAACGCAAAAATTTTCATCTGTACGACATAGTGTTAGTTTTGTAAACATTACTTGTGACTATATTTTCCACTTGTGAACACTTTTTTTACCTCTAATTGTTACATTCCATCAAGTATAGCCTACTTATAGAATTCCCAAGAATATTTCACATACAAGACACATGTGTAGTTGTCAAATAAGAGAAACTATATCATTAATTAGGTTTTGAAAAATCCAACGGTCTTGTGTTCAGTAGGAAATTAGAATTTTATATATATTCAAAGCATGCCATACACCTTACTTGCTTACTTCTTATGCGCGTTGGCTGAAACTTTGCATTGCTCATGCGCGTGAATATACAATATGATAAAATAGGATGGGTTCTGTTTGTCGGATTAAGTATGGAATTGTGGCTGAAATGAGCACAGTACTCGTTCACAATGTCAGTGCTACTTTTAAACAATTATGTTCAGAATTCTGTACTGAATTATTAAGGGGCCCGCCTCGTTGCCATAAAATCACACTGCAGCGTGTTTGAAGAAAAAGTTTTTACACCGAAACTAATACACGTGTGTTCACGCCGTTTGTCTACGAAAAGAACACACACTTCAGACGACTGCCCAAGTACTTTCAAGACAACACACGTATTAGAAATCCCCTTTTAGGGCACGTCAAAATAGGTTAAAACTGGTTTTTCAGGCTGCTATAGCGGAAAATATACTAGCCGAATACGTGTGAAACCACTTAAGGGTAGTGCATTGGACTTTAGTAAAGTGATTTTGTAAATAAAACAATAGGGTCACCACTTAAAGTCCCATAGGAAATTTGTTTTTTCGCGAAGACTGCACGCCTTAAGCGTAAAGGCGACGCACCGTTGTATGGCCCACACGACGTCGCCCTTAGCACCATACCTCACTCACACAAACACATGTGCCACGAGGCGGGCCTCTTAATGGTGTGTGTCGAGCTTTATAATAAGGTAAATAAATGCAAACATATTTTGACAATAACTGTTAAGGTTCCTGCGCTTTAAACGCATTGCAGTGAGTTATTTATTTATACTATGTAATTTATGACTTGTCCAATATCTTTGTACCATTATGTACGGAGAAAAGATCATACGGATGCAATAAAACAAACAAAGTAAACATATTTGGAAGAAACATCTCAACGCGACTCACGTTTGTACTTCTATGAAAAGAAAACACATTTCAAACAATGTTTCTGTAAGTTTAAAAATTAGGATCGCTTCTTGAAAACAGGATTTTCAAGACTCTCAAGATGGCTAAAAACAGCCGTTTTAAACTGCCGTATCTAGGAAAATTCCAACCGGATTCGAAAAACACAATAATGTAAATATGCGCTGGAATTTGAACCATAAGTATCGCAAATAAAATAACAGTCACTGCTTGAAGTCCCGTAGGAAAATAAATAATAGTAAAGCTCTGCGCGCCAGTTGCAGGGTTTGTGTGTAGAGGAGATATTGTATTACATACGCCGACCGACGTCACTCTTAACACTCCATCGGTTTTGTGCCTCAGATACATCAACGAAGCCTACCTAGATAAGAATCTTAAAAGTGCTGGATTAATTTATAAATTTTCAAATCTGTATTATTCACAGCACAAGTAAGGCCTCAGACCGACTTTCAAATCAGTATTAAAACGCCTTTTAACGTTTTCTATAAGCAAACAATAGAATATACGCCAGTTTGTTCATACAGTTCCCTTAAGATTCCACTATACACTTGACGTATACATTCTTTGTTTTAAAGCCGTTATATTTGTTTTACAGTATAATTAAAAAATTTTTGTTTGAAGAAGCAATTTAATGTATGTGCTCTTTAACGTTTCTGCCCTAAATGTGCGTTACTTGGTAAATGCAATTTGTAAACAGTGATAGAAAAAAATTAATATCCGTTTTGTTCTATCACTGATTACAAATTGTATTTAATGCATAAAACAAATTTAGAGCAAGCATGTTAAAGAACACATAAATTAAATTGCTTCTTCAAACAAACTTGTTTTATTTATACTGTACAACAAATATTAGGGCTTTAAAACAAAAAATATGTACATCAGGTATATGCATAGTACAGGGTGCGGTCTACCGCAATTTTCATCACAATGTTTTTGTTTTTATTTGTACCAGATATATTTTTTCTTATTTTAGACACAAAATGTGGCTAAATTTCGCTATAGTGAAATTTTTTTATCTCTCATAGTTTTCTCGCGATAGCTTGTTAAAGTCAAAATTTACATGTTTACGTTTTAAGGACTACACTAAAACCAACTTACATGCCAAACTGAAAAAATTCACAGAGGATAAAGACATCACAGGCTACAACGTCAAAGAATAAAAAAAGTTTGCATTCAAATAAAAATGCTGGCACTTGAAAATATATTTTTTTTAAATACAAAAATTTTTTAATTTGTGATTGAACATAACTGAATGGGTAGCCAACAACATCATTATTCACTGTGAATTTTTTTAAGTTTGGTAAGTGAGTTGGTTTTAGTGTCGTTCTTAAAACGGAAACATGCAAATTTTGGCTTTAACGAGTCATTACACAAAAACTATGCGAAATAAAAAATTTTCATAAGAGGAAAATGTGGTCACATTTTGTGTCTAAAACAAGAAAAAACTAACCAGTACAAATGTAAAAATAAAAATATGGTGATGAAAATTGCGGTAGACGGCGCCCTGGTACATCACCATATTAAACTGTATTATTTTTCGATTTATTTCTTAAATCCTTAGAGAAAAGTGGACAATTTGCGATTGTAGAGTGAATTATATTTATCCTGCGCTACAATACAAGAATAGCATTTGAATTTTTAACGTAGATTCAGGCCATTATCAGACAAATAATTATTTTTAAATTCTTAATTTACTCGACTGATTGCGGCCTAAATATACGTTAAATGTTCAACGCTTGTAATGTAGCGCAATGTAAATATATTTCACGCAAAAATCCCACATTTCACCCTTCTCTTCTCAGAATTAAAAAGGAATAAATAAATAAAATGAAATAATCCCTTATGGCAACTTATAGCCCACCTTAAGGGCATGAAATGGTGAAAGTTCATAATTTCATATTTGTATGAAATACAGCAGACTCTCGATTATCCGTGTGCGGATTATCCGTGCAAAATATTTCAATTTTAATAGTTGAAAATAAGTTAAATTTTTTTTGGAAACAAGTATGGGTTATTTATAAATACACGCTGTGATTACTCGCATAATGTTAACCTGCGTGTTATGCGCACAACCGTTTTAATGGCTTGAAGACGACTGAAGTATTTTCCAGCAAGTGAAACAATTAGCATCGCGCATGAATGGACTAACGAGATCGTCGGCGTTTTGCGCATGAGTGGATTAACGAAATTATTTATCTTGTGTAAATAAGATATCCATGATTTTTATTACATTTGTTTTTAGATTATTAGCGCATACCGCTAATTATTAATGCAAATAATCAAGAGTCTAATGAATTAAATTACAGTCTTACTGCAGGAATAAATTGGACCTTTTTTCTTTCTACAGAGATCTAAGTAAGGGCAAAAGTGTATTATCCGCGATTTTGGATTATTCGAGGCATTGGTCCCCTTCACTTCCACCATAGGGCTTCATTTCACGTCAATCCTCGTGTTTCGGCAGTGGTTTACAAGAAGATTCGCTGCCAATAACCACGGAGAAGAATTGCAGATGTGCACGTAAGACACTGGAACAAAGTGAGGCAAAATTCTTTCCGCGAAAATTAGGGCCATTCCTTCTAGCGACAAGGCAGCTTCATCATTAGACCTCACCGCATCCTGCCCCGTCGCCAGAGCAGAAACACTGCAGTTAATTGGGTCTGTCCCTGCCGAGTATCATGGACGATGGTTTATCAGCCAAGTTGTGGAGCCGAGTGGGTGGCGGGGGGAATAATAGTTTAATGGGGGAGGGGGAGGGGCAGAAGACGAGCTGACAGTTCTCTTCAACTAGACGTGACGGGAAGTGGCACTGAGAATCTCCGAGGTAGTGATGGCGGTCACAAGTTCTTTCCTCGCTGTATTTGTCTCTTGCGTCCTCCTCTTTGCCGGAGGTAAGTGTCAATATGGTTACTACGTCACCACATGTCTGTGATTTGTAGGTTAAGGGTGCGGACCACAGCAATTTTCATCGCCATTTTTTTATTTTTTATTTGTACCAGATATTTTTATTCTTATTTTGGACACAAAATTTGACCAAATTTCGTTTTTATGAAATGTTTTTATCTCTCATAGTTTTCGCGTAATGACTTGTTAAAGTCATATTTTGTCTGTTTCCGGTTTAAGGACTACACTAAAACCAACCGATAAACCAAACTAAAAAAAAAAAAAAATCACAGTGGATAAAGACATTGCAGGCTACAATGCCATACTCATAAAAATAAAGAATAAAAACTATTTGTATTTAAAAAAAAATGCTGAAACTGAAAATAATAATTTTAAAAATTCAATATTTTTTTTAAATACGAATCATTTTAATTGTTTATTTTTATGAGTCATTAAAACGGAAACATGCAAAATATGACTTTGACAAGTCATTACGCGAAAACTATGAAAGAAAAAAATTTCATAAGAGACAAATTTAGTCATATTTTGTGTTTAAAATAAAAAAAAAAGATCTGGTACAAATAAAAAATTAAAAAATCGCGATGAAAATTGTGGTAGACCGCGCCCTTAGGTCATGCATGCTCTCTAGTTTCAACTTTTTTAACGATATTAATTTTTATTCCTAAAGGAAGAGCAGATATCAAACATGTCTGGCAGTTTTGTTTAAAACCGTTTTCTCTAAAGGCAGTAAATACTACGGTTTCAGCTAGTTACGTAATTAACGACATTCTGGTTAATTGATTTTTTAATTGAAACCGTATAATGTCTTGGTTTGAAAAAATTAGCTACATCGGCAGAAACCATTTTAAACAAAAGTGCCAGCCAGATTTTAATATCGACTCTCGTTTAAGTTTAAAATAATAATTATCACAAAACAGCAGAAACTAAAGAGTATGGCTTTAAGAGCCCTATACAGCTGGCGTATGAACATTGTTGCAGTGTCTTGGGAGATTTTTTTTTTTTAAGAGATAGATTTTACTGTACTAAACGAGCATTCGATACCTTTACCTTCAAAAGTAAACACATTTCAAACTGTGTTTCCCTATTTTGGTTTTCTAGATATCATGCTTGGAAACATAACTTCGGAGCACCTCAAAGTAACAAAAAACTAGTTTTTTTTTTTTTTTCAAACTTTTTACACTCCAACGCGTGTATCTATCATCTGCTATATAGGGTCTTAAGGGTGCGGTCTACCGCAGTTTTAATCACCATTTTTTATTGTTTATTTGTTCCAGATATTGTTTGTCTTATTTTAGACACAAAATGTGACTAAATTTGGCTCTTATGAAATTTTTTGTCATATTTTGCATGTTTCCGTTTTAAGGACTACAGTAAAACCAACTGATATACCAAACTAAAAAAAAAAATCACAGTAGATAGAGACATTGCAGGCTACAATTACATGCTCATAAAATTAAAGAATAAAATTATCTGTATTTTAAAAAAATTATTGAATTATTAAAATTTTTAATTTTCAGTTTCAGCATTTTTTTTAAACGCAAATAATTTTTTTTCTTTATTTTTATGAGCATGGCACGGTAGCCTGCAACGTCTTTATCCACTGTGATTTTTTTGAGTTTGGTATATCAGTTGGTTTTAAACATGCAAAATATGACTTTAACAAGCCATTACGCGAAAACTATGAGAGATAAAAAAAATTCATTAGAGTCAAATTTAGTCACATTTTGTGTCTAAAATAAGAAAAAAATATCTGGTACAAATAAAAAATAAAAAAAAATGGTGATGAAAATTGCAGTAGACCGCGCCCTTAACTCCAAGACGTAGAGATTTAAAAACATCCAATCAATGGCCACTAAGTAGAGATACAGAAAAATTCGTAACTTTGTAACTGTACCAAACACTGCCCAACTCTTACACATTAAATAAATAGTAGACTAACTACCGTCAAATAATTTTTTTTTTTCGGTTCCATACTTTTTCTACAGGCGCATGTCAGAAATATAGCAATTTGACTACTTTCCCTACATTTTCAAAGTATAAGGCCGCGTACACACTTGCGAGCCGAGCGGTTCGCGAACAGCTCGTGAGCAGCATGCTCGCCAGTTCGTACGCTGTTCCGAGCGACATACGAGCGCCCTACGAACCGCTCGGGAGCCGCTCGCGACGATCCGAAGGAAGTCGGTTTTTTCGCCGAACACAAAGGGATTCGCAGCGCTGGTCTGGACGCGTTTGCGGCAGGTTCGTGTGTTTAGACAGTGCTCGCAAACCTTCCTTGCCATCAGTAGACTATCATCCGCTTGTTGTAGGCTCTTTGTTGGTTCGGCTGGCCAGTGGATCGCTGGAGGTTCGTTGAAACTAATTTTACCGAGAACACGTTACGAGCTGCTCACGAGCTATTCTCGAACAGCTCGGCTCGCAAGTGTGTACGCACCCTTACATTCAAACGATATACGAGGTGAATAATTTTGAGTGAACGTAAATGCGTGAAATCACGGAATGACGCGGTGGTTACTTCATGTAAAGATTAAAAGATTAAAAAAACACGGGTATTCAAAGTCATGCCAAAATTTATGTATGTTCAAGATTATTTATAACGTAAATAATTTTGATATGTAATTACTAATATGTTATTCTGTAGACTAACACATTCATTTTCACTCTAAATTATTTAATTAATACTGTTTGAACAGTTTTTACTCTGGGTAAGTAGCCAAAATGGTCAAATCAATACTTCGACAAAGTTTTGTACGAAAACTATGGAATCGAAAACATATTTTGTTTGAGAGTTGTTCCTAGTAATGCAATATGTAAGAGTTGGAGAGTGTTTGGAACGATAGTAAAATTACGAATTTTTCGGTACATAGCGCCCTTAAAACACGATGGTGCAGGAATGATTCCGCGAAAATTCAGAGGTCCTACATATCGGCAACTTGGTCGTCTGAAGTAAGAATATTTTTCAAATATCACATATACAGTATGGGCAAAGTAATAATATTAAAAATTTAGTTTTAAACATTGTTATAGTTCAACTCAACTATTCCTCGGTAGTGACAAGTAGGTTATGAGAAACATAACTTCTGAATCACCAGTGAGAAAAGTGCCAACTTGTAAATATCTTAATAAGTAGAAAACATGTTATTTCAAAAGATAAAATTTAAATATTCTTACCAAAGAACTACACAAAATGGTATTAGAAAGTATTCTCACGTTGTTCTGATGCCACGTGGCAGTTCCGTGAACTTAGTTACCGTACAAATAAATTTTCATGTTTCTGTAAATAATTTTATTTGACTGTCAGTTTTCCAGCATTACTTTGCTTTGTTAAATATGCTTCTATGAAATGCGTGTACTAAAGCAAAAAAAAAAAAAAAAAAAAAAAAAAAAAAAAAAAAAAAAAAAAAAAAAAAAAAAAAAAAAAAAAAAAAAAAAAACCTTTAAAAGATGAAAAATAATTGTTCTTAACAGAAACGCCATCGCACTTGTTCATGTTGGGGTTGTTGAAGTTTGATAATAGTAGTCCTACTGTTATCATGAACGACAAAGCCAAACAGTGGTGGATTTAGAAACATTTTGAGGGGGGGGGGGGGTAATTATGAGATACTATGGATTGTAAAAATACCAGCCATCTCAAAAGTGTGGTTGTTTGTTGTTGCAGATCATTAAAAATAACTGGATTATGTTTCTTGGATATACTCCACTGCGATATAGATGACTGTCAAAGAAAAATAAAGATAATAGAAAAAATAAATAAGCAGAGTATGCTTTAGACAACAGGATACATGCACAAAATAAATTATATAAATGGAATCGAGTCAAATAAAACAAGGACGAACATATAAAAAATAAAATTAAAAAATTATAAAATATCAAAAGAAAAACAAAAACTCTACCAAGGCAGACAACTCAATTTTAAGGTCAGCTTTGGCAAAGAGCAAAACAGAAAAAAATGTATGAGACACGAAATAAAATACGACACACCAATGAGGAGAAACAAAACTAGCTTCCAGCCATGCACTCCCATTGCACAAGTCTTTCAAACATCATTAAAAATAACATACATACACGTAGGACACACAGAGCCACGATTTTATGACGAAAATATTTCTGCAACATTTGGTTTCAATGCGTTATGTGCACGTCTGCAGCTCAGCTACATCGTCTGTGATTGGATAAATTTTACCCTCACTTGCCTTGGCAAATCATAGACGTACGGAGTCACAATAATCTTGTTCTGATTGGTGCAGTCAAATGTGAGACGTGTCTGAACAAAGACACGCTGCTAACAACAATGAAGCAAAGCTGCCGATGTGCACGTGACACACAGAAGCAAAGTGAGGCAAAAATATTTTCACGACAAAATCGTGACCACATATGTACTTGGATCATCATAGAACAAAACTCAAGTTTCCGTAAGGTGACTGTATATACATTGGCTACATAATGTTGAACACGATTCCGGGTGGGGGGGGGGGGAGTCGGTTTCAGCCTGGTACCACCCCCTCCCCTTTTTTAAATTTACCCCTGAAGCAAAATATAGCCACGTGTACGTAGCACAAAATATAAAACCTGCTATCGTCTCCAAAACTTTAAACTGAGCGAGAATAATATATTTCTTAGCTGAAAGGATAGTAGCAACTGTATTATTGGTTCTCTGTAGCAATCTCGTACACTACGAACCTGTGTTCTGATAACTGCATCCAGAACCAATATAATGCTTAATCTGTTCGTTTTTGCAGAGAACAGTAACTTAAATGGAAGAAGACCATAATGAATGATTAAAATAATATTTAATAAAATAATTTTAATATACCAGGTATTTTTTTTTAACTGACTAGAAAGTACTTATTAATGTTTCATATTAAAATACCTGTTGTAATTTATGCACGTATAGTTCATTAAGTTACTATTTCATTGCACCAATTGATATGAGCAGTTATGTGAGTTTTCTTCTCAACAACATCTACTCTGTACACACTATTGCATGCGCCCCATGTTTTCCAGTTTTATTTTGCAAGTATTTCCATAAAATAAATTATTTTATACATTTTAGTACGTTAAAATCGTGGTATTTTAAAAAGTTTACTTAATATTTTTTTCTGCTTTTTTTTTCTTTTGAGTCAAATTTGCCAGTCACGTGTTTTAAAACCGTAGCTTATCTATTTTTAATTTTTTATTTGCAATAATTCTTTTTCAATTTTTTAACCTCTTATATTGCGTTGTTAATTTTTCTGAGTAATTTTTAAGTTTCAAGTCTCTTACACTTCTGAAAGTTAGATTCACGCGTTTTATTTTTATTTTTTTTATGATTTTCTATATTTTTAATGCAAATAACTATTTTTTAAAAGTTTTTTTCTCTTGTATTACGTAGTCATCCAGATATGAGTTAAGTTTATAAAGTTTCAGGTTTCTAGCTCATCGGGAAGTTAGTTTAAATTCTGTTGCAAAACTTGTGACGAACACACAAACAGACAATAAAGCGAGTAATAAAGCCTTTCTGGATACATTGTTCATTGTTATAGAATATCTCTTTGTTAACGAAAAGACAAACAAACTGACAAGAAAGGGAGTTGGTAAGGATGTGTTACAATACATACACACTGTAGTTATTAGTTACACTGCAGTCTTTATGTTAATAATTGGCGTAAATATACAAATAAAAACAAATGGCAAGACTTTAAAAGTACTCACTTTACCCAGAACAGCGTATAGTTGTCACACGGTAACTTCAACTAAGGTTAATTATATTTCTAATGGGAGAGTTTGGCACGGAGAAAATTCCTGACGCTATCGCTGCTATCGCCAAGGGACCAGAAAAACACGAAACCATAGTAAAATTAAACTTAAATGAACTTGCATATTATATTTGTCATTTAATTTAATTTTCAAGTGAAAAGAAACCAATTTCGCCTTTTAAATTGTCAACTTAATGTAACTTAAAATTCAGGAAAACTCTGTGATTGGTCAGTGTGGTGCATTAGCGATACCAGCGCTCAAGTGGAGGAAATTTTCCCTGTGCCGAACTTATAACATTGATCTTTCTAACCTGTAGTAGAATTAACCTTAATGTAACTTCAAATTCAGTAAAGCTCTGTGATTAGTCAATTTACACATATCACCGATCCCAGCGCTCAAGCGGCAGAAATGTTCCCTGTGTCAAACTTTTAACATGGATCATTCTAACTTGTATTAGAATTAACATTATTTCAACCTTTTATAAATGCTGCTGTTGCTAAGTTGACGCTGAAAATAATACATTTAGTACCTTACAAATTTAAACTAAAACATGTAATGTATCTATTTCGAGTACAATGTGCCAATTGTCGAAATGTGCATTTGTAAAAGGTTGAACTTAACGTGAGGTAGGGATTGTGTCTTTTCTTTCACTAGAGTATGTTTTAACGTTAACAAATGAAGAAATGGAACCCATTTACTGGTAAAATATTCAGTAGGCGTTGTGTATCCTTACAATTTCTGATAGGAAAATTTTTATAATTATATATTTTCTCATGCTTACCTGCTTCATACATGTAAACAACTAAATAAATGTAGCTACAACTTTATTTTAACAAATTGTAATACTTTTTATTCGAACATGTGTCTCAACCAAACTCGGTAGAAAATAAAATATTAACGTCTGTTTTTGAGCACCGGAAGAAATTTTCTCAGTCCATTAAAACATCTCAAGGGTCCCTCCTATATGAAGTACAAAATGCGTTGCAGAGGATTTGGGGATACTCGTTTCATCTCTAAAGTTTTTCTTGAAGTATTTTCTTGCGAGAAGAAACTAAACTTCGAACCAGTTTGAGACAAGTTTCCCTTAACATATCACTCACGTTATGTTATAAAATCGATGCGCTTAAAGAATTATATTGATGTCTCTGGTGTTTTAAGTGTCACAGAACAGCACATCACCTTAGAGGAACACTGGGGATGGAGGAATGAACCGGCCAGTGTCTGACTAACAAACCATACAATAATTCGTGACTAGCGATTTATAGAAACTCTGGAAAACAGAAAATAAGAATATATACATTTCTAGGCATATATCAACACATATATGTTGCATATATACACATATACTATAAACACATACATGTTGAATATATATGTGTCTGTATGTAGAGATATGTGTATGTATGTATGTATGTATAGCACAGAATACAAGTAAAGTGTTTAAACACAGTACAAAGCGACATCGCCACTGTGCATGTGTCGATACATATCTAACTACAAACGACGCATGCCTTGAACATTGCTACACACATATTACAATTTTTCATTCTTTTACAAGCAAAAAGTTTTAAACAGATAATTGAATTATTTTTAAGTCAGGTAACGCCCAGTAGTTTTACAGTGGTCCTGAAAATATATTAATTTAAAACAAACTTTTCATATCGAAGAATTCCTACATTGATTTGTCACAGATATATCGTAAATTATACATTTTTTTGTTGGTAGCAGTTAAAGCCATAGTTGAAAATGATAGTTTATCGCGGGAAAACTTGACTGTTTGCTGAATGTCATCGCACGTTCAGCAGAAAGTTACTGGCTTTCGCTTGTACTTGGAGCTGTTAACCTATTTGAATGAGCCAATAAGAATCCCAATATAGTAATTTTAATGCCTGTAATTGGTTGGGGGACAGCCACGTTGTGTCAGACGTTCACAATCATACATATCACAACAAACCTCAGCGTTTTCAAGGTTATGTTGGCACACAACATTTTCGCTATACACCATCATCTGTAGTAATAGTTTTCGTAATTTTGCTCCCAAAGTAATTTTAAATTAAAATAACCCAAAATCAAGTAAAATAGTTTTTTTTTGTACGAATGGTGCGTTATTTGGCAAAACGCCTACTTAAATTGTACACCGTATAACTTGTTATATCCCCTCTCCCTTCTAATGTTGTAGTGTGGGGATCTATTATTACTGATTCAAAACACCGGCAGTTTATGCACTTCTATACTTCGGAACCCTGGACTTGTTCCGTCAGTCCCACGAGAGATACGCTATGATATCGTTTTAAAGTTTTAATCACGGCCTCACGCGAATATCACCCTCTTCGTGACGGTCGCAGC
>PNEQ01092586.1:0-20976 GCA_003012365.1 Medauroidea extradentata
TTCAAATTTTCAGTGCGGCTCTCTGATTGGTTTATGTGGTGTGTGAAAAAGTCCTCGGATCGTATTAGGATTTCGCGCGTGCACACACCGTGTGTTAAAATCGCGACACTAGCGCTGCCTGGTGTGAGTGTGCATGAACTACTGGCATACTTTATTCATTACAAAAAGAGGACTTTGTATGTTTCGATGAAAAACGTACCAAACGACTTAAAACATCATGTAGAATACGGATAATATTGTATTTCGTTTCGAGGACCTTGCAACTGTCCTCGAATTGTAAAAGGTCCTCAGAGCGTCGAAGGAAAAACAACCGAAGGTCCTCGTTTTATACTATATGCCCACACACACACACACACACACACACACACACATATATATATATATATATATATATATATATATATATATATATATGAGGATATGTTTAAACACGTTCAGTTGAATGAACCCCAAAGTAAACAGCGTAGAGGCGCCAGTCTACGGCGCGAGAGGTCCTGGGTTCGAATCCTGGATGTTGTGCTGTCCCTTCACCTTATTTCACCATAATCGGCTTTTAAGACCTCCTTATGAAAGGGCTATAAAATCCTCTCGCTTCATCTTAAGTAAACATATTCGCATTGTTATGAGATAATCAATTTTTGTGCACCTTCGCAGTCGATAATGAACTCAACATCTGGCGTGTTTGTTTATATTAGTAAGAGATTGTAACCACAACTAATTTAATTGAATTATGTTTTCCGGTTGTGCTAAGTACATTTATTATTTAAATGTATAACTTACATTGTTGACCTTCTTCGTATCACTATATTACCCACTGTCAGCCATCTTACGTATCAAAGCTAGGCATTCTGCTCGTTTTACAAGCTTATCAACGAATTCTGCTGTAGTTTCACAATCAGTTTACTTAAGTTGGAAATGCAGACGATCGTAACATCTTCAAACCCTTGTAACCAGACACGGACTTAAACATGTTCAAAGTTAAACAGTTCAGAATGCCATGAAATCAAGGCCAAGTGGTGAAACAATTCTACATAATCATTCATTCCTGTTTATAGTATCCGTCTGAAAACTGATGAATCCTAAGACTAAGTTTCTTAGAAATTGTAAACCACAATTCCCATTAAAGATGACAGATGTATTGCTGGTATACTCACCCCAGGTTGTATAGCGTTAACTTCGTCCGGTCCATGCCTCACCCACAGCATGGTCAGCAGAGCTGTAAAACAAGCGAACAGCGTAAGTAATATGCCATAGAAACAAATACTGAAATGCACTCAAATGTTGGTTTATCAAAACATAATTCACCTTAAAAAATATTACGGATCGTACGTTTTTTTGCTCGAAAACTCTAAAACACTTAAGTTTACACAACACAAATTTGGTAGCCGCAAAAAAAGTTATTGTTTGAAATAAATCCCTGAAAATTAGCTTTCGCGCAAAGAAAACTCTTTTACAATGTATTAAAAACAGATAGCCGAAATTGATAGCCATTATAACAATAGTGCAGCGATAATCGTAGTGGCAAAGTCATTTACAGTCATTTATAGACAAACTAAATTATAATATTTTCTTGACTGTAAAGAATTTTATTAAGTGTTCAATGAAAATGCTTTAAATAATAATTCAGTTAATATTAATGTACGCTTTTTAGACTTTTCTTTGCCGTAAATAATGTTTTAAACTGCTGTAAAACACATTTCACTACAAGCCAATCAAAAAAAATAAAAAATACGCGAAATGATAAAAAAATAAAGACAGCTGACAACTAAGTGAAATACTGGTTTAACTATTTTCGAAAATTTTAAAAATAAGTAAATGTTCTTTTTTTTAACTCTGTATAATTCCTACGCATAATTTGAAACAGTGTATTGTAATTGCAAAACTATTTTAATACCAACAGTTTTCAATATTTTACTCTGCAGTGTTAATTCGAATGTGAGGAATTATAACCGAGAAACAGCGGATAGTTGATGTAAAGCCTCTCTTAGCGAAAACATAAAATTTAGGCCTGCAACAAAGATAGTTGCTTCATGCTATTTCTTCGTTTCTCTCAAATAATATGATCCTATAAGAGTAAGTAAGATTTTAGTATTTTACAAATACTTCTTATGGGTTGTGTTTCTTCACACTAATTCACAACACACGCTCGTATGATATTGCTAATTAACAGAAATATATTCTAGTAGTGTCAGTTTTACTTTTTTAAGATAAGTTAATAAACTAGGAAGTCGTAAAAGTGTTAAGTTCAGTTAACGAGAATTTTCAGGGAAAAAAAAAATTAACAAAACACAGCAAGATCTTGCTGAAGGTGAACAAACTTGGAAGCATGCCATGCATGCTTCTAAGTTGCCGATGAAGCATGCACAAGATAGATTGTCAAAGAAACATACCATCATAGCTATCATCCGATGCTACCACAAAATATTAAGCATATTTTGAAATGTCAAGGAAACTATGCCAAACGAGTCGCGCGACGTCCATGTAATATAATGGGGCTTCTGGGAACGTTTAAGCTTGAGTCTTAGAGAGAAGAAATTTATTTCCTCGCTTGGAAGACTCTTGGACCACAGTGAAACGACGAGTTATGAAATTAGCTGTAACTATACACGTTCCGGATATGAATCTCTGATAATTTATGTTTTTTTTTTTGGTTAGTTACTGAGCCGTCTACCGATAAGAGTCCCGTAGCCATTAAGCGGAACTAAAAAAATGTGCATATAATATTTTATCAGTTACGAATCGTTGATTACAGTACAACACAAAATCATCTAAGGTAAAGATAAAATGTCAGCCGGGCTAAACAAGCAATCAACCAATTGAATGTTTAAGTATCCTTTGCCACCTAAGTGTAAAAAAAGGTGATGGCTAGAGCCTTTCACTTTCATCGAAGCCGGCAATTTTTTTAACAACGACTTGTACCAATTTAACCTTTCTACCTTCTACGTTGGCATGAAGCGCATGCTTCTCAGCTAAACTAAGATAGTCGAGATTACGCAAGCACGCACCAATCACATAGCTTGGCTAGTGATTGCAGCGATGAGCTGTTACTGGTCTATAAGTTGTACCAGTACGAGCGCATAGCATAAATCGCGGACTAGACTAAGATGGTGGAATTACAAACGTGTAACATGAATCCTCACGCGATGATGCTTATGAATTAAAAATATACAATTTGTTTCATCGTGGTCTGGTAGTTACTTAAACTTTAATGCCACACTTACACGATGAACCAAAGAAAGTTCGTGGGCGACTGGTGGGCGAGAATCCAACTTACTCTACACACTAACATTGTATATAACCTTAGTAACGCTATTACCTACACTCGACGCAGCAGCATGTGAACATGCTACCAATATTATACATGTGACCGCTATGTTCTACAAAACAAGATATTAAGGTCGCCGCCTACCCGGCCGTTAGAGCCTCAGAAATAACGGAGACATAAGGGCAACCTTGTTGCCATAATTAATACGTTACGTGTTTGTGCAATTGGCTGAAGAGTGAAGCTCCCGGCCAAATTGGCTGGAGGGATGTGGTGTCATGTTGTTTGTTAGCACAGTCACTGAAGACCCACAGCGACAGATAATTAGTACAGTTGTGCTCATGGCATGCGTTGCTTGCAGTCAGTCGTACTGTTAAGACAAACCATTCATATGCACGTCTGCAGGTGACTGGCAGCGACCGAATCTAAAAACGAGTATCCTAAGACTTATGCGGACAGTAGGTGTGAACACTTTCAGAGGACGAAATATGTTCAACTTTTCATAGTATCGTCAGCTGAAGAAGCGTGAGTCCTGCATGCTCATCACTCGTACGGCAACTAACCACAAACTAAACACAGAGTTAACTTTTTTTCATAGCATTAAACACACACCCGGCATGTCTGTGTCGCGGATTTGTTGTGGCATCCACAGGTTTACTGATGCCTTTTGAACAGGCTTGTATGGTCGTAGTTGAAATAGCGATGGTTACAGGTACTGGTACTTTGGCGCACTGTAAATTTCACACAGCTTAATAACAGTACAATATCCCAGGTTCCCAGAGCTGGGCGATGAAGGTTTTGATCACTTAAAATATTGTCTAAAATGTACAGAGGTACCGCAAAAAAATATGACCACCATTTTGTGATGATACTGATAGTGTGAGGTTATAAATTTATGAAAATCCAAAACGTCTTACAATTTTTGAAGTTGAAGTGCTTTATAAGTTAAAATAGGCCTACTTTAATTGTCAGACAGCAATATGTTCCAATAAAATGATTTTTTTATGTATTGAGTAAGCATTTCATATCAATTCAGTTATGTCTACATACGTTTTATGTTCTTACAACACTTAACATAACAATAAAGAGTTTTAGTATACCCTTCACCTTTATGCTTTATCCTGTGAAAACCACTTTTAAAATTACTAAAGGTCATTCCGTTCAATTTTTTTATACCTAAAGGGTTAAGTTTGAATCTAATCAAAATAGTAAGGGCAACGGTTCGATAATTATGTAATTTCGTATGCGCGCCAGTGTTTGTGGTATATTTTCCTTTCTGTCGTAGCGTTGAAGTCTATGAGATCAGGATTGCGAGATACCTAGTTGTGTGTGTCTGTGTGTGTGCAAATGCTATGGTTAATAAAGTCGCAATATGAGATGATGAAAGTGGAGGTATCTATGATGGGTGAATCATCCCCGCATGTCAGTCTCAACAATGAAAGCTCCCCTTGCGACGAGGTCAAGTACTGTAGGCGCTGGTCAAGACAGGGCGACGGTTACCCAACCAGACAGTGAACTTTGTAACGTTTGTGTAACGGCGCTGCTCCAGAACCAACACCCGCGACCAAGGTGGGTCAAGACGCCTTGACTGGGCAGATCGTGATGTGGAAACAAGCGGGTGTGGGAGTGGCTTACACAACATCGCCGTATCACACGAGGAACCAACCCCTTCCCCTCACCGTGCCGACACTCCCTCCACACCCACCCCCGAGCTCCCACGATAATCATCTATTGTCTCGGCTGGGCAGAAATCTAGGCCGCTCGCTGCTGCAGCAAAGGTCTCCGCCGTTGTAGACTAATAGTCGTTCTGGTTGACCGTTGGCAATTCGGCATGATTAAGTGGTTCCCACCAGATACAGATACATTTCTCTTCTAACATGCTGGAGCGTTTGACCTGACCCCACGCTGCGCGACTTACGAGCTGGAAAGACACAAGTTACAAGCACGGCTTTTGCCACTGTACTAATGTTTTAGAGGGAAAGAGAGAGAGAGAGAGAGAAGGGTTGTGGTATAGGTTTACGGAACAACGGTTTCAGATGTACAATTCCAATTCTTTTACTGAGCGAGAAATGGTTAAGGTCAGAATATATTATATTATTATTAATTATACGTCTGACATTCTTTTGACGACAGATTATTCGGAGAGCTGTTCAGCATTAAACTAAAGGAAATTTAAGCATTTATAATTTATACGTCACATACTTTCCTAGTTTATCAGCTATTTGAATACGGAACATCATGACCGTGATCTCGTTTCAATTTTATCGTCAGCGTAATATCAGATTCTGATATGTTTAAAAAAATAAAATGAATAGATTTCAGCTGGACGTTTTGAGTTGCAACTAATGTCTAAATTATTGTCATGAAGAATTCTCATTAGTAGTTACGAAAAGCGCAATGTTGGGTGCTGTTTGGTAAAAAATACGTGCTAATTGCTTTTCGAAACTTTATTCGTTTGAATGGTTACTCAAAATCGAAGGAAAAAATTATAATAGACGTTGCAGAGGATATTTATTGGTGGTTAAGACAAATTGCCTAGTTTGAGATATTTAAAGCGTAATTTTTAAATACTCTCAGTGCTTCCATAAAAACGTAGCTATAGCTTTATAATGTTACGCTTTACCACGTGTATCGAGGTATTTAAAAAAAATTATAATTTTATGATTGTTTGTAGAAACTTTTACGGTTATTAATTGTGAAGTTTCTGTTTGGAAAATGCTATTTTTTTAATTATAAAAGGAAGTTGCTTCGAGGCCTTGAGATGTACAGCTCAAAATACTTGTCATATACAAAGGTTGCGATCTCACTCCCCACATTAATGATTTTTAGTAATGAGAGGAAAAGTGTTCATTCATACTTATATTCTTACGGCTGAGGTCATCAACTGCAACCAACTACGATTTTTAAGTTTTTATTTTTGCATTCCAGCTTAAAGTATCGTTTTTAAAGGTTTTTATTGTACGTACTAAGTTAGTTCAAAGGTATATCGGAGAGGCATCTAGCGTCTTTGATAACTGATGTCCGTTCTTTAAATAATCAGAAGGCCAGCTGACAATGCAAGCGTTTCTGAGCTCGAATCCGTTGTCTAATCTACTGATGCATAGCTGTATGTGTCATTCCTCTCTTTAAGCAGCCCACTGATATATTCAATGAAGGAGTTCAAAAATAATAAAAAAATATATTTTGGTGAAAATTAGTAAATAAATAATGACAAATTAATAGAAACAGCAGCACCATTAGAAACAATTCTCAGAGAGCCATTAAAAATAAGGCACCTATGACGAAATTCGTTCACAACAGTGATGATAAAATAGAATGCTTCATTACAGTAAAGTTTTGAAGTTATCAATTTGAGTCACGTTGAAGTCTTGAGTGTTTAAAGTATTTTAGAGAGCCTAAAATATGATGAAAATTGTTACGAAATAAGCGTAGTACAGTGTTTTGAATTGTAAAATGTTAACTATTTCTCAGTCGAAAACCGTATCCGATGAACTAAATGAAAATCCACTGAGTTATGTTCATCAATGTTCTGTCTGTACAAGTTATGAAGGGACGGTTTGAAACAGCATTTCAATAGTCACATTTTTTGTAAGAATTTTAAGTACTTTTTCAAAATTACAACGTAGGCCTACATATGTCGTTATGTTACTGTCACGCGATTATTTAAAAATACAATAATGTTGTTTGCTGTGGATCCTTAGCTCATTTTGGCCCTCTTTTCCTGCAGAGTCAGCGGGATAATAGTTACTATGCAACGCCGATAGCTTTTTAAAGCTTCAAGAAACTAGTTTGCATTAATTATCTAGTTGTCGAGCCGTCTCATTATTTAAAGTTGTCAAGTCAGGTGGATCTTTAATTGGTCTACGTTAGAGTGTTTAGAAAGGAGATGGTGGAAAGTGGTCCTTAGAGACTAAGCCACCATAGCAGCCAACTGTCGCCATCAACTGATCGACATTAACTCACGTTTCAGTTGCCAACAGTAGATTCTTTAAATGCCAGAGTTTGGCTGACCTGATTTTTCGCCCCCGCCGGCATTGCCTCAATCACGCGAGCTTTAGTTTCGCAACTGGGTCGGCGGAACGGTCACTTGTAAGTTACCATGAACCAATCATGTGGCAACATAACAATTAAGTTCTCTGAATAACCGAGCCTTGTAGCGTGTTAATGATTCAAAGTTTGCGTTGAAGTGTACATCCTTAGCTCACTAATATTTCTTTAAATTCTATTCTGCTTATGTAAGTTTATTGTCTTCTCATCCCACTCCGCTACGCCACCATCCACCCTTTTCGCGATTCTAGACTACAAAGTGTTTTTTCCATACATATTTTTTTTTTCTTGAAAACCGAAGAGAAGATATAAATGTTCAAAAACCAAATGTTGTATAAATTGGTATTACAACACTGAGGTTTCCATAAGAATTATTCTAACACTACGCTTACCAACTTTGTATTTGTATTTAGAGACGAGGAAATTAATTTCGCGCATTCGAGGACAAGTTTGATTTTGAAGTCATGTTCGTGTCAGTTACTTTGCTATTGGCTCATTAAACGTGTCGTTGAGGACTCTGAACCAATAGCAGACCTGCACGATAATCCTCGCTCACTGCTGCGATACCACTCACTGGAGAGAGCAGCAGCAGCCAATCAACAAGTAGCTGAAGACAACGTAGTTGAATCCGTGAAATATCCCGTTTCTTCATTATGTTTCATCCTTGTTTAAGGGCGCCGCCTATCACGTTTAAAATGCGTTGCAGTGTTTTCGTAAATACATTTTTTTTTTACGAAAATATTCCACTTGTGCCCATCTTAACCATGTACGAAAATAAGATGCACTTCAAATGATGACGGAAATGTAATTTCAAAACATCGCGTCAATTAGAAAAATCTTTTCGGAGCCACTCAAAATGGCTTAAAACAGCTTTTCCAACTTGTTATAGCTGGAAAACTACTCTCGGGATTCGTGTGAAACTACTTTAGAAACCTACAATGGACTTTGCTTATAACTTTTCAACAATAAAAATATGGGGTCACCACTGAACGTGTCAGTCAGGCGAGTGATCTACGATACCACTGCACGCCGTTTCAGTGTCTTGCGATTGAGACGATACCGCACCAGATGAGCCGGCCAATATCGCCCTTGGCTCCGTGCCTCACTTACACCAACACACAGCCAGAGGCGGGCGCCTTAATAATGTTCCCGCACTTTGTCGAATTGTCAATGTGAATATGGTTTACACTCTATACGCTTACTCAGAACTGCGCTTAGAAAAAAAAGAAGCACCAAGTAGTGAATTTTCACCTGTGCGCTGAATACTGTTTCCTTGACCAAATACGCTCCAGGTCTGACGATTGTATATAAATTGTACTAATTACACGATGGTTACCTTGAATACTGTAACAGTTCATGTTTCTGCACTTTTATATAATGCTATGGAATTCATCTACATTAATTTAAAAGGGCTATTGCTTTGAAACCTTCGACTTTTTTGTAGACGAATGAATCCGGTCGAAAAAATTTTCGGAATGAACATTTTTCCTTAAATGGTAGTAGACAGGCTGCAAATTCTTCCCACGTTCCACTATGGGAGGAAACGGAAACTTATTTTTGAAAAGGAAATACGATACTATCTAATGAGCAGAATTCCCACAGGAAACCTATTTTCCTCGTTGATAGTAAAATGCGTGTGTCAGAATTCACCCGATAGCTGTATGCTGCACAGTAAAAATATCGGAATTTTTCTGGTCTTCAAGTATGACTTTGATCATTTAAAGGCGCGTTATACCGCAATTTCCATCACCATGTTTTTATTTTTATATTTGTAGCTAGCAGTTATTTTTTTTCCTTGATTTAGACACAAAATGTGACTACATTTTTCTCTTATTTTATCTCGCATAGTTTTTGCGTAGTGGCTCGTTAATGCCAAAATTTGCGAGCTTCATTTTTAAGGACGACACTAAAACCACTTACTGAAAATAATCACGGTGAATAACGATGTTGTAGGCTACAAGTTAAGCTATGTTAAACCACAAAATAAAATGTTTTTGTATTTTAAAACACATATTGAATTTTTCAAATTTTTATTTTAAATTTCAACATTTTTATGTAAATACCTTTGTTTTTGTGTACGTGACGTTGTAGCCTATGACGTATTTATACACTGTGAATTTTTTATTTCAGTTTGGTATGTCAGTTGGTTTCAGTGTAGTTCTTAAAACGAAAACATGCAAATTTTGACTTTAACAAACAATTACGCGAAAACTATGAGACATGAAAAATATTATAAGAGCCAAATTTAGTCACATTTTGTGTCTAAAATAAGAAAAAAATATCGGGTACCAATAAAAAATAAAAACATGGCGATGAAAATTGCTATATACCGCGCCCTTGAGTTATATTTATTACCTAAACATAACTGAGGAAGCTATACTTTACCTGTACATAGAGACACGGGAATTTCTTAGGTTCAACGACCTGGCGGCTGGACTCCACAGTCCTGTGTACGAATGTTTTGAGTTACTTGTTCATTGGCTGCTGCTCCAGTGAGTGGCCAGTTGTACAGCTGAGAAGGTAGGTGGGTGTCAGTGTTTTCATGCAGGTCTGCTATTGGTTCACAGTCCTCAAGAAAGAGTTTCAGTAACAGTGACCCAATCATGATGGTAATAAACGTGATCAGGAGTTAGAAATCTAATGTCTTCTTAAATTAAACTATACTCGAATTCGGATTGTGAGCGTTGACTGAATTACGGCTAGTTAAGAGGGCGTGGTAGATTAAAAAAAAAACACTGAATTCTTAAATTGAGATCTACACTTTTTGAAGGTCAATATAGAAAAACTACAAAACAACGATCCTTGATAATTATATTTGCCAACTTTATGAGCAAACATTTACCCAGAATGATGCATATTTTAAGCGTGATCTCTTGCGCCGCAATTAAATGTACGATATTTCGGCGTCAGACGTTAATCGAGAAAAAATTTTGCTCTGAAAGTTGGCAAAAACTATTGTTTTTTTGTATTGCTGTTTTGGTTTTTTGCAAATTGGCTTCGAGAAACCTACACTTCTGAACTGATGCTTTTAGCACTGAATTATACAGTGACATTTGCAATGATGCGATCAGTAACCGGAACTAAATTTAAGGAAAGCTATTTCAGTGAGGGTGCAGTGGAGAGAGTTTAATCTAGCCAATGATCCCCAAGGACACTGCGGTCTCCGAGTGTCTTTCTGTAGTGCTATTATTTTGTTTAATTTCATTCTTTATTTATGTCCTCGTCTCGACATGGCCTTGCCGTAAGCAAACACGCCGATATGCTTACTGTCATTTCGTTTGTGTCGTTATCGTTGTACTACCCGGCACTCATATTCCACTTCCGCCTGACAAATCCGTGATCATAGCGCGGGATACGTCTACGTACCTTTTGAAGTCCGCATTCTGTGGCACAACCTTGCTTTTGGCATTCCGTCTCTCGCTGGAGTCAAGGTCCTAACCGAGTCGCAGTTACGTGCGAGTAAGCCGAGGCGAGTCATTGGACCTCACGGTTTCATTACAACCGGGACATTTTACCCTCCTCGTTTCCTGTATAATCAGCAGCTACCTGGTTACCTCACGGTTTTAAACTGCCGTGACCACAGACGCGCGTGTCTGTTCTTACACAATGTTTGCCAGCTTGTTCGGGCGGCACGTACGGAAAGAAATTGTTGCCATCATTTAACTCCTAGCTTCCTTTTATGAAGTCAGCGGTAATTTAAGGGGATTTTTAATGTTGCCACGACTTCTTAAAACAAGATTAAAATGTCGAGGTTATCTTACGCGGAAGGAAACCGTGTGAGATGACAGAAACTCTTTCGCAATGCATTAATCAGCCATAAGTACAGTCGTGATATTTTTGTAATTCTTGTTATTATCTCACCACTGTGAACCAAACGAGTGGGACTTACGAGAAGGGGCGAGGTTACGTCGAATATCTAAAGGTAAATAACATCAGGGTGTAATTTTATCTAAAATTGTTTATAACGGTAATATGATGGACATCTTGACATGTAATCCAAAGGAACTTATCAAATATGACATACAAATGGCACACGATAAAAGTATAATACAATACATAAGTTCCACAACGTGTACCTCTAAGTTTACGCAGCATTTGTGTAAAATGCTTGATGTTAGTCATAATAATGAAATCTGAGACTAGATTACACCCTTACTGTGGATGTGGTGTATTTTAAAAGCGTCAAAGTACTTATTTGATGGAGTATCTTTATTTCTGGCCATCGCTACCTTCGAGAGTGTGTCGACAAAGTCTGTTTGGTGCACTGGAGGTAAATTTTTCATGTGACAACTTTATTGTTCGCGATAATAATGATAGCTGCAATAGCTAGGTTGGTATTTGGGGAATGGTGTCATTTGTTAGAGACGGTTCTTATTTTACTGGGCATTTTACAAGTATTTTTAAGTTTCTTTAATTTAAACTTTCTGTTAATTGTTATCCCTTTACATAATTTCATTACCAACTTTAAATTATGCCTTATGGCTGGTAGGCTGTGTGTTATATTGACTGTAAGATTCTTGCAACTAGATTGATTTGTGCGCTTAACCGAAAACTGCCCAAAACCTTTAACGTGTAACTTAAGATGGCCGCCTTGGTGGACTGTTTAGTGTGTTCAGTCCAAGAAGGGCGGATCATTAAGAATGACTAAGAACGCGGATCACGCCTTATCCTAACCTCTGGCTCTAGATACAAATCACTGGACTGGCGCGCAATTTTCTTGGCGGTAGCTGGCTTCTACGAGACATTAATTGGTGACCTTAAAATTTAATGAGGCAATGTAAATTATTAACAACCCGATACATTTTTTTAAGATTTAGATGCCACAAGATTTTTATACCTAAAAAGAAGGGTTAAAACATCCATTTTCATCCCTGAGAAAATTAGCTTCATATACTGTGACAGATTTTGGTCAGCGTTGGTGACGGGTGACATGAGGAAAGTGTGGAGCAGCGCCGGAATGAAAGGGCAGGGGAAACGGGAGATCCCCGAGAAAACCCGCCGACCAGCGGCATCGTCCGGCACGATTCCCATGTGCGAAAATCCGGGGACCGACCCCGCCGGGAATTGAACCCGGATCGCCTTGGTGGGATACACTTTACGAATTCAGGTAATATTTTCAGAGTTACAGCAGTATAAAAACCCCCGTTTTTAGCCATTTTGAGAGGCCCGGTAGGCCCTAATCATTTTTCTAACAAGCGTGCTGCATTTTTTAAGACATAGAAGCAAAGTTTCAAGTGTGTGTTCTTTTCGTACATAAACATAATATGAATAATTTAAGCGGTTACGCGTAAAAATAATACGCGTGATATGCTGCAACGCCGTCCATGCGCCAGTCGAGGACTCCTATTAATATTTGGTTTTATTTAAACAGAAAACTTGAGACAGTATTACGAAAGAGGGCTAATAATATTCAACATTATTTTTAAAAAGCAAAGTCATCAGCAGTGTACCATTGTGCCAAAGCCACAACACAGAATTTTATGACGGCCTTCTATCCAAGTTGAGAATGGGCACATTGAGAAGGTTTATAATGAACTCTTGTCGGCCGAAGCTCTGCACATCGTTCGGCGGCCAGTGCAGATGGCCACCTTGAAGTATGCGTCAACTTTTTCTAACTTGCTGACAACCTGTACTTGGGAGAGTACCAAGAGTGGTCGTAGTTAAAAAACGTGTGGTTTCTGGCATAACAATAAACATGAGAACTTCATAAACTCAACACCTACGCAAAAATCAGCGAGTTCGCTCGTTTAGAAGTTAGCTGCCAATTCAACTAATGTTTTATTCCGCTTGTCATGCAGCTATAATATTTTTTTTTATGTTCTGTATCAATGATAGAATAAAATTTCAATCAAAGTTTTGAAACACATCAAAATTTGGATGTCCGGATTTTTCTATCCCATTATTGTATCTTTTTATCGTAAAGAATTTTTTTCTGTTGGCAGGCGTGTCTCTATTGGCACATTCTAAGTTCATTAACATAGTCTCTTTGTTAATATGCTATCTCCTTAGGCTGTAGCCCATGCATGGACTTACAGTTTTTCTAGAGTATTAAAAAATTTCATGAATGCTGTTAAGGATACGTGATTGCCTGCTAATAACGATAAAGTTAAGAATAATTTACGTCCTATTTACGTGCTTTCGAGAAGTGTTGCGGATATTATACTGAAATGTTTGCCTTTGTAATTACAGTACTGTATTTTTTACAAGCAATGAGTCTTGATAGTTATAAATTATTTCTGTTTAATACTTCGGCAATGTATTTCAATGAATTCTTTTAGTACTTTACACAGCAAAATTTAACAAAAACAAACAATGAAACTAAAATACAAAACTTATTTGTTATTTCAAGAAAATATGTAATGGCATGCATGAAGTCACCTTCGCATGACAGACTGACAAGTACGTATTTTGGGACTACGCATACTTGTACGATTGTCACATTTACGGCATTCAGTTGTGGAGTTACTGAGCAAGATATCTGTAATTTTTTCGTGACTACGCGAGATAAGAGTAAAGAAATACTTGCTTTGCACCCCAAAATCACACAAAAAAAATTCAAAATAAGTTGACAGCAAAACATTTTGCTTGTAACTAATATCGTATATCAACAGCAAAACATCATGTTGATTTTTACCACTGTTATTTTGGTTAGAACAAATTAGTTCTGTTCAAATAACACGTGGTTCTGCATAACTGACGTAGGGACTTTATTTACAGTTACAGAAGCAAAGAGAAAGAGTCATACATCTTCTGTTGATACTGTATTTGTTTTTGTCATTTACCAGTGTAACCACACTATTGCCAGTAAACTTGGTGACTACACATCCAGGCAATTACCTTTGTGCGTGCAATAAATGAATGATTCGTGAAGCTGTACTTGCCTGTAAACGCGCCCAGTCGCATCTTGACATGCGCTTCCCCCTCGCGCAGTCCTGCAACAAAACGGAACAACATTAGTTGTCTGCCATGCAACAATGCAGTCAGTATACATTCAACATTCATAGCTCTCTTATTAAACATATATTTCGTACAAATAGACTAATTTTTGTTGTTTAAAAACCGCTTACCTCGATTGCGACTCTAAACACATCACAAAAAAACAATACATTTTCGTGTTTCTGATGCACAAAAATTTTAAATTATTCAATACTTCTCACTTAAGAAACAAAAAATAAATAAAAATTGATGATATTTTTGTCTTCATTGCAAAAATTTTAACTAATAAGATTGCTTAACGTAGTGCAATGTTTAAATTGGCCACTAAAAAACTGTCTTCTCTTACTTCATTATAGACTAATTTACGAGGTAATAAACATTTTTAAACATTTTAATGTACTTACAATATGTATGCATAGAATAGATAGACACGTAGAATATGTTTTTAATGTAACGGAAGAATTCATATTGAGCAGAAAGCAGACACTACGTAGGTTTTCATAAATCATCTAATAAAATGACCACAAACCGTTACCATCCAACATCCATCCCAAACTGCCCTCGGTGACACTCCATTTAGTTCACCTTCGCAACAAGTCAAAACATGGCTTTGGATTCTTGTGTAATGAAAATAACTAAACTTATCACTGTTTCTTCATCAAGTCCTTAAAATAGTGGAAAAATAAGGAAAATTTTGGAATTAATGCTAAAAGAAAATTTATTTAACTTTAAAGGGATTGGATGTCGTTTTTCAAAAACTATAAAGGAAAATCCTTAAAAAAATATTTTGAAAATTTGTGAGCAATATTTACCTTGAATGAAAGAAATATGAGCACCGAAGGAACACACAATTTTAAAGCAGAATTGCTCAATAATCTGAAACATTGACTACAAAAATAATTAACGGAACTTTTTATTGATTGCTTGTACATAAGAATTTGCATAGCACAGTAAATACCAGAATGTTTTATGTTTCTTGCAATGGGACAGAATGACAAACTGTATTATTGTGGACACACGCCATTGCAATATAATGTCGTCCCAGAAATCTTAGAAAAAGACTAAGAAAAATTTTTTCCAGTTTTCACTTTTACTTCACCTGAAGACGGGAGCAGATGTCAGCTCCCGAGACGTCGTGAAATGTCGGCCTGTGTTCTTTTGTGTCTTCATCGTTGTGTCGTCTAGTTGTCTGTGACGTCGTCGTTGTTATTCTGTATTGTGTCCATTATTGTATTCGTTCCAGTATTGTCTGTGTTGTCTTAATTGTGATGTCCTGAGTTTTACATATTAGTTTGTTTTGTATTTCGACTTTTATTTTTGGTTGTTTATAATTTTTCCCCTTTATTATTTGTTGTTGACTAATTCCTTATGGGATATTCAATGTTCCGTTTTTATGGTTTATGGATGTGTTCACTACAGCCAACTCGGCTTGTTTTCTCTTTTTGTGTTTCGTTGTTTGTTTTTCTCAGTCTCTTTCTAAGATTTCTGAGACGACATAATATTGAAATGGCGTATGTCCACAGTAATACAGTTTGTCAGTAAATACCACGTAACACTTGATTGAGTAACAGTTATAGTACTAAAAACAAACCGGAATTTTTTATAGTGTTTGCTGTGATGTTTGCCGCTTTCGTCTATCCTTATTGTAATAGCGAAGGATAAAAACTGTCGTAGAGGTAAACAAAATTAGTCTTAAAACATTTCTGCCTAAAAATATTTATGCATAATTTTGATGAAATGTTAAAATGTCGTCGATTAGTATGGTACAGATATTAAAAATACAAATGATAAATGATCAGCTTAACAGCAGTGCGTAGCCTATGTGTATGCAAATGTGGGCATAAGCATTAACATAACTGTATATTTCTCAAAATTCTGTTAGTTGTTTCACACATTCTTCACTTGAAAAAAAATCATGTTGAAGATGTTTTACAATTTTGAATATAGTGCAAATTATTTTAATTAACCTCCAGGAAAGGTGGCCATTTTAATAACGATGTGTTATTATCAAAGACTCAAGTGACATAGTGTAGGGGTCGGCTTCTATATTTATTATTTTTGTTGTTCGACACAAAGTTGAAGGTGGGCAGAGCCCCGTTTGAATTTTCATATATTTTTTTTTTGTAACTGAAGAAGACGGTTACAAAGGCAACTGTGTAGTGTTGTGTAGGCATGCGTACTACAGCTACTACAGCTTCATCAAAGCTATCAAGAACGAGTTTCCAGATTACTTCTTTCTTGTCGGACGTTAATAAAGACTTTCCTTCGCCGTCTTCTAATTAATTTGCTTCTGTTTTACTTTGTTGAACAGTTACGTGGTACGAAACACACATTCGTTACTTCAGAATTTCAATTACACTTTCTCATAGCTCCTTCATTTTCGTAAAATTTATAGTACAAATTTTGCCTTAAACTTCTACAACATTGGAGGCGAAGAACTGAACTGTGTGGCCATTTACATAACACCAGTTTGTTTTTTCATCATTTTAACGCTGGATTACTTTGAGTACAATTTATCTTAAAGCAGGCGACTCTGGTGTCAACATTTTGTAGAAACGCGCTAAACAAGATGGACGCGCACTAACTAGAGTCTCAGACCCAGCGAAAAGACCAAATGCCGGATGGTATCATGAATTATCACAGCAGTTAAGCCTATGTTGACCGTATTATCGCGGTCTCTGGTTTCCCCGAACCCCTACGGTTAATATTTTAGACTTAAAAATGTATAAGGTACCTGTAATTAGAGTTAATTTGCACGTACCGTTGAAGTAAATTGAAAATAAGTGATAGTAAAAACTGAAATTTATTCATGCTAACTTAATTTAATGTATCGCCTCTCGGAGTCAAATTCTGTTCTTCACTTCTGCAGCTATAAAGTAATATTCCATTTGTTATTTTCAAAATGTCGTAAGGCCATGCTATCCTGTTGCTACTGTTTTTACGAAGATTATGTTATTATTTTTTAAGCCTAAACGAGAGCAGACATTACATATTCTGTTTAGCAGTTTGGTTAAAATATTTTTTTTGTCTTAACAGCTAATTATTTTTCAAAATATGAAAACATGGTATCGACTAAAAAGTCAATTAAAATAATTTCGTTAGTTACGTAATTAGCTAAAACCACAGTGTTTACTCTCTTTGAAAAATTATCAAATACGAAGAACACTGTTTGATACAAAAATTCCAAACGTAATTTTGATATCTGCTGTCGTTTATGTTAAAAAAAAATAATAATTACCGCAAAAACAATGGAAACAGGTGAGCATGGCCTTTATCGAGACATTTTTTAAAAGTAAGTAAAATGGAAGAAAAATTTTAACTGTAATTAATGAAGTCATGTTATTCGTAGCATTACTTTGTATTATGCCTAGATATATAGTGGAATACCGCAAGAGTCTTTCGTGCCACAGTGTATTGCAAACCACTGTGGCGGCCATCACCTTTTGTGATTAGAGAATAATATGCAATTGTTAGAGACATGCAAAATTCGCGTTATCACTTAGTAGCAGACTAAACTTCACTTTCCTATACACAACAGAGCATAATCTGCGAATCAATTGGCCACGAACTTTTATGTGCTGTCATTTACGTGTGTTACGTCTTTACAGAGATTGGCCTCTCTACCGTGTAAGCATTCTCCGCGGCAAGTCACGACAATATCAGCCAGCGGGAGACGTCGAACGAGCCTATAGTCACTTGGAGTCTAGTCAGCTGTCAGAAAATAACGCGAATTTTGCATGTCTCTAGCAATTGTTTAGTGACAAATCACTAGGGCTAGGAAAAATTCGCATGCTAGAACCCAATGCCCTACGAATAATCAAGCCCCGTCTATCTGTTCATTGTTTGCTGTCTGAATGAGTAGCAGGTAATAGACGAATGGTAGGGCTTCGGTATTCACAGGATAATGAATTCTAGCATGTTGGTCTTTGAACTCGCGAAATATTCCTAACCTTACAAATCACTAATGTTCAGTAGCGGCGCACCAGAGGTAACACTGGCCCAATGACGAGAGAAGAACGACAGATATGTACAAGTTATATTGAAGTCTAGTCGATACGGTATAAGTATGCCTGATTTTGTCATTTATCTTCTGAGAAACAAAGCCCAACAGCTCCATTGTGTTGACCCTTCAAACCATCCTGACTCTCTGGAAAAGCATGGTGTCTAAAGACCTGCTTAAGAGTTAGTGGACGCTAGCTTTTTTTTTTTTACGTTCGAGGTACAGAAACGGTCATGGTCGAATATAACACGTCCTCAAGCACCTTATCGCCTCTAGGCGCGGAGTACTAAACTGTTGCGCGCAGTGTTTTCGTAGAAACTGTTTTCAATGGGACTGTTATTTTATTTGTGGCAAGTATGTGGTAAAGTCCAATGCAGGTTTATATGATTTAGTTTTCCGATTACCGTTGATATTTTCTCAGTTACAGCAATGTGAAAAAGTCATTTTTATCTCTTTTGAGAAGCTTGGAAATCATGTTTTTAATTGGCGGACGGCATTTTTTAAATCGCAGGGACATAATTTGAAGTGTGTCTTCTTTTCGTAGATAAACTTATTGGAAACATTTTTAATAGTTACACAAAAAATACTTATCTAACAACTCTATAGCACGTCTCACGCGCCAGATCCACTTACTCTTAAAGACACTTTTAAAGGTCAATACAATGGAACTACTAGGCATGGTTCTCAGAAGAGAAATGACAAAATCAGCAAACTTATACTGCGCAGACTATAGCATCTCCCGCGATAAATCAGTGTCCCTAATTATGTCCATATACCTCTCGAATTCTCGTCGCGTGCCGGAAAGTATTAGGCGTATCACAGGTTTCCAGCCTCTGGACCGTAGACCATCATCATAATGAAAGTCGACATAATTATTCCTCCTCACTCCCACAAAAAAAAATCTCCTCTTCTGCGTGGACGGTTGTTTTCGCTATCTGGCGCGTCACGTAACGGTTGCAGTCAACAATGGTGAAAACACGTGACGGTGGAGGTGCTCGGCTCGAAGGCTTGTTCTGGATCCCCAGCCGTCACGACGATGGAAAACAGTGGCGCATCCCAGTGCAGGATTCATGTTCGTTACGGTTCGCTGCTTCTTTAGTCCTCGTAGTTCGCGGTTCACCGAACACTTTACAAACCCCTGCTGAGTATCTTCTCCATAAACCCATTGTATGTCTTTCCGCTTCATACGACCACTTACAGTATATAGGACGTGACCGTTAGTATCGATCCATCGATCACGAGCCTCCGTGGAAACGATATAATAGGTTTACATTATCGTAAACGCCCGAGATTTAAAAATGAAATATCTGGGCATAAGGCACTGAGATAATATGTCTAAGGAAATCCACAACACACGCGTGTCACAAAATCTGACACTAAATAAAAAAAACACACACATACATACGTGTATATATTTATTTATATTATGTAAGTGTTTTGTTAGCAGGTAGGAAAGATACATACAAACTCATTGACTAAAAAAAAGGAAAGAAATGAAGTCAATATGCAAAGGGAAAAAAACTAAATGTTTGACGAACACGTAAACAACAAGGAAACTTTATCTTGTTCTGAGAATGTTCTTAAGTTAGAAGAAATTGACTCTTTCAGTACGTTTCCAAAATAAATGGCTAAGATTTTCTAGCATCTCTACATCCCCCCCCCCTTTTTTTTATCAACTTTCCGTTACGCGCACAGTTTACTGGGTTCCAATCTGGTGTCTACTGCGGAGTGTTCGTGTATGTTTCCTGCGCATCAGTGAAGTGTTAGTTGACACTAATGTGAAGCCGCACACGCGGACAAGGTTGTACACTGCTAAGTGGACACAATTAATTGGTTTGATGCAATACGAACAATGCTACACCTGGCAGTCACAGGTGCAGCGATGTGTGGCGTGTGTGATACTAAATGTTCAATGTTTTCTCACCAATTTTTAAGCTTTTTCCAACTATTGCGACCCAAAGTGTCTTATATCAAATTTCGTGTCTCAGTATCGGCTATCTCGCTACAGGATGTTTTTAAACGTTATTCATTAACATCCTGTGTACCATGTAGGTGTGAGAGTTAGGTGCAGGGGCAGCACCACAAATATTCCTTAGTTCAATATGTGGCTCTTCCTTTCCTTCAGCTGAATGATTCTGATAAAAACAGGAATCGAACCCGTACTGCTTCGATCCGCCTCTAAGATATTATGAAAAATCAGAAAATATATCGCAGTTAAAACCGGGAGGGGGAAGGGGTTAGAGATTTTTCTTTTCCTGTCTGCTTTTAAAGTCATGACAGCTATTTTTCCAACGATTTCGAAACTATTATAAAAATATTATACCGATATCGTAAAAATCGCTTCTTCCTTGTTTTGGCACTACTCTATGTATTCACAAATATTTTCGATGCAATAAGCCCCTAAAGTACCACAAATTTTGTTATAGTAACAACAACCTAAAATCAAAATATTGTTACAAGTTTGAGAGCACAAACTTTATATGTGGGCAATTCCCATGAGTTCTTTGGGATAGAGGTCTATAATTACAAATAAAAGAGTCTAATTAAGTACTGGATTTAATAGCTCACAAAGCTAGGAAATACACAAAACAGTAATCAACTAGAACTCTCACAACACAATTAGTTATGCACACAATTACTCCTGTGTCACAGACACGTTAATTAACTTTGACAATTAAAGCACAAGAAAAGTCTACCATCAATTAACCAAACACTATAAATCACAATAAAA
>PNEQ01092586.1:21076-74664 GCA_003012365.1 Medauroidea extradentata
CATGTGCTGCGCAGCACCCCGAGTGCACCGCTGTCTTCACTCTTGAGGTCTTCTGTTCGACTCCCGTCGCGCACCTCCTCTTCGCCTGTCGGCCCGCCGCAGCAGTCCTCTTGTATCGCCAACACTGCTCCGCAGGTAGCCGCCTGCCGCCTCACTGTAGACTTTGACGTCACCAAGATGTCTTCACCAGTCTCTCTCCACAGGCACACCTTCCTCTAGCACTTCCAATAGCGAACTCCCTCAAATGTGCCGATTATGTGCTTTTATACTAGCCCAGACAGTCGGATATTCCCCGCATTACAGGGGTCTAAAAATAGATATTTCATCATGTTTCGGATGTGCTCGTAGTCACGTCGGCCGCCCTCGAAGGGTTAAGACGCAGTTGGGACAGGTATCTATGAAGTAGTTTCGGTGGTTTTCCCACTATGAGCCACCCGGGCCAGCCCTCAAGGTGTTACGAAACAGCCGCCGACCACTGGCCTCCAGGAACATGGCACGCAACAATATGTTGATTTCTTGGATATAATTAACGTACTAAAATAAATTAAAAATAATAACTTACAAATGTATCACCATTTAGTCATATGTTTCACAAGTAACAAACAGTTTAGCCGTGCACTCTGTATCAATTATAAACATCAAATGCAAGTACTCAACTTTTATGGTATTGGTGGATCATAAATATTAAAGCAAGGCACGAAATATGACGTTAATATTTCGTGCAGAGCGACAAGTAATATTACATATATACGTACAGTTATCCGTTACTAAAATCATCATTTACATTTTGTATTTGTACGAGATAGTGTATGTTTAGTAAAAATTATTCTTGGCTAAACATTCCTCTCATTAATAATTTTCATTCACAGTTTCCACAAGACTGTATGGTCAAAGTAATAATTTGCTTCTAATGAGAACATGGAAACCCATTCACTTACTGGAATTAAATAACTCGTACTATAAATGCTTCTCATAGTTTATTTCGAGACATGTATAAAAGAAAAGAAACATATTTTGTAGTTCAAAAAAAGTACTGAATTTAAAGGTAATTTTACCAAATTTGAACCATTTTTGAAAATAGGAAAATATACTTTTTTTATCAATGTAGATAATACTCTTTTCCGTGTGAATTATTTATTTTCAGTAAGCCAGTTGGTTTTATATTACATGTAGGCTTACGTTCCCATATTACGCAATTTTTTACTTTTACATGCCCGCAGGTAAAAATTTAAGCAAACTAAAAGCAGAGCCATTTAGCAACAACAAATTTATATTAGAAGATTATAACTGTTATGTAAAATTTTAAAATATAAAGATTTTAGTTACAAGTTTCCGTAAATATTTGTTTACACTATGATAAATAAGGTTTGTAATTTTACAAGGCGACGTCGACAAAGATTTTCAGCCTCCGTGAATAAACTCTAGGTAGAATATTGCCTGCAGATCATGAAGATAGGAAAAAAATTGGTTGTAATACATTCCAATAATGAAACCTTCCTGAACTAGGCAAGGTATCGGAGAGTATTTGTTTCTCTTCTCTACTAAATGGAACTTAAAGAACTTTTACGATTTAAACTCAAAATTATTTACAAAGCAATTTTTGTGAATATATTTGCTGAAGTAGTAATTTTTTTTACTATTGTTGTATAATTTTTTTCGCGGACCATAAATATTAGAAAATAATATTTCTGGTAAACAAAAAGTATCGGACTATAATGGATTTGTAAAGTGGCAGTTTCATCGAGAGAGAATAGTATTTATTTAATAAAACCGCTGACATCTTGTTATGTAAATGAAGTTTACGGATATTGGAATGATCTCTTGTCTTATTTTTACTCATTAAGCAAGTTGATAGTGATTGCCTGGTTCTACGCAAGATCATCCGGCTCCAACGGGTTACGTTAATAACCAATAGTTACTATATTTTCGGTACTAATGCTTTGAATAAGTTACGAAGTTTATTAAAAAGAAGAGTAGCCGTGCCTCCAAGTTCATCTCAGTTACGTTTACCTCATCACAAGTCCGAAAACGGACTGCAGATATATGTGAGTTTTGTTGTTATCGTCTCGGATGTTAGTTCGAAATCTGTCCTACTTACAATAATAAAAATATTTTAATAACGACTAAAACCGGCATATTTCGTGATTTTTCTAATTGTAAGCTACGCTGTAAGCTGTTGTTCTGTTCCTTGACGTCTTCCATTAGCATACAATTTGGCCATAACTAATATTTCCAGTGTAAGTCACCAAGTAAGCGTAAAAAAACTGTGAAACACGTACACGACATCAAGGTCCGGTGGCCAATAACATCACAGATTGTGTTCAAGGACGTACAGGTCAATGAAATCTAGTCTGATCCCAAATAATAACGCAAATTTTGTATGTGTATTATAATGACTGACATTTACAACGACAAAGCAAAAAATTTCCGTATTGTAGACACGTTAGAATAACTAGGCTATTAGTGAAGGATTTAATACCTTCCGTTAGTGCTGGATAAAAATATAACTAATTAGATAAGAAGCTAACAGCTTTCCAGACAGAGAAAAAAAAAGAGGATACCTTCCCTGTTTTAAATGCAATGAATAACTCAGTTGAACGGACGATAAACACATACATGTGCTGAGAGTTAATTTTGTTCGAAGAACCAACATAATTCTGAAGGTTGCAGACAAGTAGAGTATCCTGTTGGAAGTATAAATACCTCTGTGAGGATTTATAAACACCTTAAATTTTCTCCGGCTGAAAGAAGCCTATAAAATAACGGAAGAGAAATTTAACATTACCATATTTTAATATAGATTTTATATTTATATTTTATTTTTAAAACTTAAAAAAACAGCATTTAATTACAATACAAGCTATTTTAAAGTTTTATTTTTTATGTTTGAATCGTAAAAGATTGCTCTTCAAAAATATTAATATATGAAAGATAAAAGGGAAGTAATTTCACCCAAGGGCAGGTTACAGTAACTACTGTACGAGCGGATATGAAGCATAAATAGAGACCTGAAAAATTCGCGTTTTCTTTTAGGCACAAGCAGGAGTTCCAGCAAATATAGGTCTGTATCACATTCACAACTGGCCGTTGACTTACTCGACACTTCCTGGAAGTAACCGAACCAATAATAAAACTGTAGCCGAGTACAGGCCCATTTGACTGTGTCATCGAGCAGCTAATAAACAGCTGCTGTCTGCACTATGTCACATATATTCTTGGAAGCTAGTTTACAGGTCAGCCAACCCGCGAATTTTTCCGGTCTTTAAGCATAAATTTTTAACATGGAAGAAACTTCCAGAAATAGTATAATTTAATAACTTACTAAACTTCTTTGGGCACTGTAAGCTCTGTATCTGGTCGAAACGAACTCTCATTTAAATTTATTGGCATGTTGCACGCTCGAGATTTTTTAAACTTCTATTACGTATTCACTATATAAAAGGTCCGCGGTGGCCGAGAGGTCAGACTAAGACTATCCGGGTTCGATTCCCGGCGGGGTCGGTCCCCGGATTTTCACATGTGGGGAATCGTGCCGGACGATGCCGCTGGTCGGCGGGTTTTCTCGGGGATCTCCAGTTTCCCCCGCCCATTCATTCCGACGCTGCTCCATACTCACACCACGTCACCTTTCACCAGCGCTAAAGACCTCGATGTTAAGCGCAGACCAAAATCTCTCACTTCACTATATAACAGTTTATGTAAGGATGAGTAAGGACAAGGGTAAGGACAACATTAATTTGCTGTAAAAAGTGGAAACACTCTACGTAGAAACTTCAGCTTTCTGTGCTATGCCATTAACATAGGCGGGAAAAAAAAGCGAAAACCGATGTGGCGGTTCCAAGAATGATTAATTCGTAATCATTCGTGAAAGGTTACGTAGACAACTTGCACTTTGTTGAACGTAGGAAAGTTAATGTTGAAATACTTATGAAGCACAGAAACACTTTCGCATGAAAAAGTCTGAAATATAAATTGAAGGTTTTCGTGAATTCATAATCAGTTGCAAATTAATGGTAAGCGTGGAGACCTAACTTATTTTGTGTACACCTTAATTCAAGAGCACTGTTTGAATGAACTTTCGACATATTTATTTAGGATGGCAACTATATAGCATGCTTCGTAACTTATTTTACCAGCTTTGCAGTTCATTCCCCACGGGAAAATGCCATGTAAGGATAGCAAACACTCTTAAAAGTTGAGCTTTAAAATTAGTTTTTATTTAAAAAATGCAAACTATTATAATGTTACGTTGTTTAAACATAGTCACTAGCCATTAATTTGTCTCTATTTCATTAAATAAAAACTTAATCCCAAACTTTTGTGTTATTACTTATGCTTATACATTGTTTTCGGACATAATTTTCGTAATATGTTGCCAAAATTAATCACTTCTGAAAAACCATAACAAAATTTACGAACATTCTGAATATTTTTCTGAATATTTCGGCAATAGTGTTTCCCGAAATTACAGTTAAGCTCGATGACCTTCGAGTACAATAATCACGAAAGATAGGCCACTTTTATTTTTCAGCAAGAGACTAGATTATTAGATACCGTCTCCCTTTACAGTAAAAGCCGTTATTGGCGTCATTCACTTACTTTAAAATGCCGCAGTGATTGTTTTAAATGATACATGATATTAGTTAGACCACCTGAGAGCAACACTGCTAAATATAATAGGGGATTTCGATGGAGAGACTGATACCATTTCAGCACCTGGCATTTGAGTAGAGGCACGATTATTTCGCGTATTCATCGGGTAGCAGCCTACTTCTCAGTCATATACACTAACTGGGCATAGACGATTGTTCATTGGCTTCTAACCGTTCGTACGGGTACCACGTGATTTCACAGCTATTTATTTCCTTATTTATTACTGGTTTGCAGTCGTCAAAGGTGTATAAAAACAACTGTTTTCCGATCACAGTGGTGACAGAAAAGTATACGTTATTGACGTTCAACCCGACCTAGAATCAATACGCGAAATAATCGTGCCTCTAATGAGGTGCTCAGGCAAGTGGAGAGCTAACAAAAGTCGACTTTGGAGCCCGCGCTCTCCTAGACTCAAGTGCCATTCATTGTGTACCGATTTCACGCAATTCAAAACAATGTACGCCACGACATTTCCGCAATTTTTTTTAGAAAAAGTCGGTCGTTGTTGCTGATTTTCTCAGGGTACTCTCGCCCCCCCCTCCCCCTCTCTTTGTATTCCAGTCTGCTGCTTAATACTCGCCGCATGTAGTTCACACAAGCACCAGCACTACCGCCTACATGCGCATTAGAGGCTTAGAAACGACGGAGCTATAAGGGTGAGCTTGAAGCGCGCATCAAATGCCGCATCGCCACAATGAACCAAGCATTTAACTAGTGTGCAGGATTCTCGCCGATCTATTTTTATTATAGGACTTCAAACGGTGAACATGTAATTTTACTGGTGAAAAGTCTGTAGGAAAGTTTAGTGCCCGTTTCTATCTTACTTTCGCATATATCCTGTTTGTTCATTTTAAAGTACAGCATTCCGAAAATTCTGTTTTAGCTATGTACGTAGGATAACTTCGAAACAGTGTTTTTTTAATGAACGTGGTGTCTTAACAACGACATTCCGATCTTCTGTGGACTCTTTTCGTTTCGTACATTGGTACAATGGGTTCATGTGGGATAGTTTATTTAAATATATATTGTTCATGGTACATTACAACGTATTTGAAGCGCGTGGTAGGCAGCGCCCTTAAGCTGATTTAGTATATATTTTTTATAAATTGGCATATATTTAGAAAGTCTGAAACTAAAAAAAAAAAAAACATGGATATACGTTTTCTTCATTCCCTGCAGAAATTATGTGAAGAAATTGACTAGTTTCCTGGAAAATAGAACACATGCAAATGCTAATTTAAGGATTTTCCTGGGGTAGCGGACTTCTATCAAGACAAGACAAGAGCACATCTAACGTCATCATTACAAACTAAAGAAGTATTTTAGAGATAAACCATTGTAGCAAATAGTGTGTCGCAGAAAACCAGAGAATACACACAAACGGACAAGTAAACAAACAAAGTCGTTTTGTTTGTTTACCTGTATTTTTGTGTATATTCTCTGATTTTGGATGGCATACTATTTGCTATAATGGCGTATGTCCAAAATACTTCTCTAGTTTGTAGTCCCCACTGCAAGAATCGTTCAAAAATAACATATTTATGCCACAAGAAAAATACTAGGAGTGTTAAGCTGCTGGTATATTAACGAAGTGAAGAAGCAGTAGTCTCAGACTCCGGGGTCACGACCTAAGGTCTCGAGCACTGACCTCTCCACACTACCGGACGGTTTCTAGGAAACCTCGTCAAGGACGACCAGCGCGCCATGCGAGGCCCTACCAGTCTGCCCGCTCCTCCAAGTCACGACCGAGAAAACACTCTGCTTCGAGTGTTTACAAGGCGGCGATCCTTCTATACCATGTAACGTCTCAGCTCGGCGCCTCACAGATAAATACACTCTTTTTAAATACACTTGTTTGCATTTAGACTCAGTCGATTTTTTTCCTCTATTATTCGTCTCGGATTCTGATGACGCATTCTAACGCTTTGGTCAGAGTTTTGTTCAGCGTTGATGAAATAAATTTGGATTCGTTAGGTAAATCTCAGTGACATACGAGGCCAGGCCATTTCAGAGGTATATACAGGATGTTTGGTAATTATATGTACAAACGAAAGGCGTGTGTCGAGGACGATGAAACAAGCAAATAATGCTAATAAACATAGTTCCGGCAAACCCGTTACGATGTATGGACACGTTCAAAATGGCAATGTTGCAACACTGTTTGTTTTGTGTGGGGATATTTTAAAAGCTTTGGCATATGCCAGCCCTGTTGATAGTATCCACGAACTACAGGAACGCATTGTGTATGGTTGCCACTGCATTCGGAACAAACCTGGGTATTTTGAACATGCACGGGCATCTATGCGAAGACGTGCTGAAGCCTGCCTTCAGATGAACTTGTAATGTCTTCGCTCACATGTGCAGCATTTTGACGTTTTGATCCTGGGGAACACTGGTATTATAGCGTTCCTGTCGTTACATTTTAGGTGTCATAGTGGGAAAACCATTGGTTTCCGGAACTACGTTTATGAGCATTATTTGCTTGCTTCATAGTCCTCGACACACCCCTTTCGTTTGTACCTATAATTACCCAACACCCTGTAGAGGTCTAGTTAATATAAATCTTAGAGGCAAATGCAAAACTAGAGGTATGCAAATGTTTACAATTCGCATTTACTTTTAATATTAAAATCTAAACAGAATAAACAACTTATCATGAGAACATTAACGCGTTTATTTAATACACGAGAATTTCACATGCTAAATAACTAAAAAAAAAAAAAAAATCATAATTTTATGAAATATTGACTATATACTTTTTTTTAATTGAACTTTATTCGAAGGATGCCATTTTACTGATGTTGTCGATTTGATATGCTAAATGTTTGCTCTTGTTTTTGTTGTTTGCACTAGGGCGTAAATGATGAGAAAAGTACACAGGGAGGATTCAAAATAATTATAATATTTCTTTGTCAGTTGCGTGTTGATATTAGTTTGGGATAATGTAAATTTACTTTAATAAGTAATACGTAGTTGATATTAAATAAACCTTTGTTATAAACATTTGTGTATTTGAACTTTTAGTGTAGTACGACAGGACCATAATATTTACAACCCGAAAGTAGCGTAAGTAAATTTTTTTTTTTTTTTTTTTTTTAATGTCGCATTTTTAAGCTGATCTGAGGCAGGAGAAAATTGTATCCTCATGTATGGAGATAATTCTGTGGGTTTTCGTCGCATATTTTAAGTTCACCATTTTACATGTCTAATTGACACAATACAACGCAAAGATGGAAACAATGCAAGGCTAGTACATAAGGCTGATTAGTTCCTAGGTACAGACGTTAATATCACCCATATCAATCACGGTTTTGCGCTATGGTTGCATTCAAGTTTCCTTGCCTATTACTGTCACTCCTAATGCATAAGGATATTGCAAAAAAAAGTGAACGCTAGTTATTACGCTAAACACTACCACTGTCCAAGCAAGCGAGAATTTATTTGTCACATTTTATGTACACATCGTTGTGTGCTTGTTTTACAGCGCAAACTGTTTTTCGTTTCGCAGTTCTTTTGAAAGAGTTAGTTTGCATTGCTCTCATACCTCAATATTTACCTGGCTTGGTTTGTGGTTAAAGTATACTTATATTTTGGCCTCAGTTTGTCTTGTGTTGTGGCAAAGCATTTAGACTGCAGAGTTTTAATAAAAGAAACATCACGTCGGTTGCATTTAGCATTTACAAACCTCTTCGTACATATGCCTGTCACACCATTCATATAAAGGTCCCTAATTTTTTGTCAGCATTAGAGATGGATTGTCATTCTCTTCAGTAACTATTTAAAATAATAAATATTTCATTTAGATTTTGCACGTGAGTGCTCTAAGTTCATTTCTGATTTGTACATCAATTATATATTTTTGCAGTGAAGCACTATGCCTGATTTGCTTTAAAATAAAAAAAAAGTAACGTCAATGACCTTCGTTACTTTACCGTTACCCCAGCGGTACGTCTAGAAAATTTACCGCCCTGACGGACCTTGATTGGCAGGTGTTGTAAATCCTAGCTTGTGAGCGTTCTCAGTTCCGCGTGGACTTCTCTGAATTATTCATGTTGTCACCCGTACTTTGTCCTCCGAGTCCAAGTGAGGCTAGATTTAACACTTACCAACTTACACATTCTCTGCGGCACTAAATACTACCGAGTGGTTGGCGCAGTGGCTAGAGCTCTCGCCTCCCACCAAGGAGGCCTGTGCTTGAGTCTCGGCGGGTTTAGTACGAATTTAAGCATATGGAAATCATGCCGGACGATGCCGTTGCTAGGCAGGTTTTCTCAAGGATATCCCATTTCTCTCGCCTTTCATTCTGGCGATGTTCCATTCTCTCTTCATCTCCCCTTCATCAGCGCTAAAGACTGCAATGTTAAGCGATTACTGAAATGTCTCCCATAACTAAAGATTACACATTTATTTTGGACCACGTACTTTCCTTGAGCTAGTTTCACATTTGAGACATAGAAGCAAGGGGCAGTCAATTGACATTTCGGCGCGTGACTCTGAGCTGGTCATGCAGACTTTCTGTCGAGTTGGGTATTATTTATGGGACGTAGGAAGTGACAATTATCATCTTACAGGCGCGAGATTCTAACTTACGACTGACCCAAGGCGCAACCTGCTTATATATTTTACAAAGTCAGATCAATTCATAAATAGGAGTAAATATAGGTCATCCGGGTCATTTGCATTGTCTAGTGTGTGTGTATAACGCATTTATGTAACTGTATTGTGATTCAGTGCATGTTTCTGTTCTTTGAGTCAAACATTAATTACTTAGAAAGTACTCGGAAAACAAAATCGTTCGTTAATGTCACCGACGGTATGCCCGTCGGAATACAACTTTTTTCAGGCTGCGAAGGCATACTACATTGCGATTACATGTCACAAGCATGCTTGCAGGAATCAACCCATAGGGCCATAGAGTATTTTCGTATTATTCCAGTCGTGTGATTTGGAGAACTAATTCCTTGCCTCTTACAGGCACTGCTATGCACCGCTTCCTTTGGGACACGTCTTCGCTTCTCTACTGCAGTTTTAGACAATTCTTGCCAAAGTACTAATTTATTTAAAAAAAGTTTTGGTTACATACTACTATGAAGCCGTATAACCAGAGAAAAACTGTAGAAAGTAAAACATTATTCCTCCTATAGAAGGAATACTAATTTAATTTACAGTACAAACGTCACAAATCCAAATTTGAGTGAGCGTACGCAGTTAACTGGACGACTAATGAAGACAATACAGATGAAGGTTGAGGAGCAGACAGAAGAAAGATATGCACAAAAATTGTATCAGAGGATGAAGATAACACAGATGAACATTGGCGAGTTGACGGACGACGAAGACAACACCAATAACCGTAACAATATTGATGTTTCAGGGATTTTACCGTCTTCATGCCGACTGAACGTCAGCGAATGTCACTAATTATCACTGGCTTTCCAGCAGTTTTATTAGTTCACATCTTACAACGTACCAGCGCTGCAGTTGGCAAACAACACGAGAAACACTTAATCTGCATAATGACTAATGTTTATGAGGAAGTTAACTTTAACTTTCTATTTAAATAGAATACTTGTAGTATGACTGTTATTTCCTACAATATGTGTAAAGAAACCGCATATTGGAGGCAGTGCTACATTGTAGCTTGTAATCTGTGTATCATCTGTTCGTTTATCATCAGCTCTCGCTTATTTTTTATTCGCAAGCACATTCCTCTCTCTCTTTTACTCCGAGGTCAGACAAACCCGCCTGACTAGACTTGCAGTTATTTTTAGATAGGTGTGAGACTTGGCGCAACACAACGGTAGGATAAACATCACAATGCACACTTTCACCTCTGAGACACAACCAAGAACTTTACTATCGTCAGTTAAAGATTAGCGTCTGTTTCGCGAAGATGTGTATTTGATGAGCTTCGTTAAGTTAGAAGACACAGATTATGTCAGTAACACAACCAACTTTAGTTGGGTTTATAGCTGAACATTTCAGGTAAGGTTCTGAGACTATCATTCCGTAAACCCAATTCTTGGTGAAGTAAAACAGTATCGTGGGTTACTGAAAAGATAAGTTTACATAAATATGATAATATTGTGACAATAAACGAATTTCCGTAGTTATATTTTGAAGCATTAGCATTTTGTTAGGAAAATTAAGTTAATTATTTCGCTGATCATTTATGAAATCAGTATAATACTTGAACCAACATATACATCCAGTATATTTACCAGTAGCGTGTGATTAAAATAAAGTCAGTTAATTTTATTACTAAAACATTAAAAACTTAGAATGAAACAATATGTAGGCAAGCATGAATAGAGTTAAAAGGGTTTGCTTTCCTGTTGGTATAGATCTTTATTATCTGAGCCCAATAAGGTAAGTTCTATCTCCTAACTTTTGACAGTTGACATGCCACCAGTGTCTAGCACGGTCTATGAAGGTATGGCCTTGACACTGAGGAATAAAATGTGACTCTTTTATGTCGCAGCGCTAGTAGTCATTTAGTGGAAAATTGGTCTTGATTTGTCTTTGGCCACGGTCGTAGAAGAACAGGTCTGGACACTCGCCTGGATATTTGACCCCCTTGTTGTTTGGCTGTAGTTCACCAAGTTACCGAGAATATTGTGTTTTATTGGCGCTGATGTTACGGCGGTCGGACTAAACTCCGCTCACTTCCTTTCCGCTAAGATAAACAATTTATCAAAACGTATTTTTTTATCAATTTATGAAATACCTTCTTCGCTCACAAATTTAAGAAATGGCTCCAGCAATCTTTGTTTACTTTATACATTTAACAATGGGAAAAAGTGGACGTTGTTTGAGTCCGACCGCCCGGAAAACAGCGCCAAAAAGTACGCCATTCTCGGTAACTTGACGAACTACAGCCAAACAACAAGGGGGTCAAGCAAAATGCATTGTTAGATAGGCGAGTGTCCAGACCTGTTCTTCTACGACCGTGGTCTTTGGCTTAGCAAGATTTCCCAGCTTAAAATATGTTGTTATCGGAATTGCCTGTATTATAGAAAAAATAATTGAAAATCCAGATAATGTATACGAAATATTGTATTGTAACACATTTTCAACCATAAAATTCAGATTTTCCATCTTTTACACGTAGACACACATTGCAACGATTCTAAAATTTTGTAGGGCAGGAAAGAACAGATTTTGTTCGAATGTGTTTACTAAAACAATAGTACATCCTGTATATTTTTTTAGTCGACTTATATAAACAGTTAATGCCAATGCATTTATGGATACGAAACATACATATACAATACCCGCTTACCATATTAACATAATTTTATATAAATAATTACAAAAATTGTAACACAGTCAAATGTCAACAATGCAAATCTTCCACTAAATTACTACTAGTTCTCGGCGACAAAAAGAGCGTAACTTTCTCTTGCTGGAGAGCACTACGCCGTGTCAAGACCTCTTCCTCTTAGACCGTGGTTTCAAGGAAAAATGAGATTTTCTGTTGTCTCAGAGTAATCCAATTATTTTCTGGTCTTATGTGACATCTAGAAATTTTTAAAAAAGCTAGTGTGTAACATTTTTGTGAAAGTAACGCGAAAGCAAATTATCGTCTACGTGTTTTCATGTAGTTCAGCCAAAAAATTAAATAAACGTTACGGCATCAACCCTTTGATACGACACGAATATCAAGAAAAAAAACGGAAAGCGAAATCATTAAGTGACTTCTCTTCTTTTTGTATCGTTTCCGTGGGAAGAAAAAGGGGGGGGGGGGTAATAAACTTTTGAAGAAACTCGCACAAATTAACCTGAAAAATTTACTCGGTTCATCAAACTCGGTACACATATAGTACTTAGTAAGGTGACGTGACACCTTTTGTGTACATACTTTAAAACTTGCGGCAATTTGAACCGTTTTGATTACATTGAAAATATGGGAAACATTTTTCCAGTATTTTTTTAATCTGTGTATACGTTTAGTACTGAGTGAGGTAACGTGACATTAATGTGGTTTGTTCATATGTGTTTAGTAATGTACAGCACATCCCCTGTTTTCGAAGATATCGTCACGTGACTAAATATTATTCTAGAGTGGCCGTGGTGGTCGAGGACCGCTCACATAGGCTATCCTGATTCGATCCCCGGTGGGTTCGGTTCCGGCTATTTCGCACGTGGGAAACGTGGCGGATGGTACCGTTAACAGGCGGGCTTTCTCGGGAAAATCCCTTTTCCTCCGCTTCTCTCATTCCGTCGCTCATTTCACCTCAGCTCATCCATTTTTCGGGTTGGAGGGCGACAGATATGTCTCGCTAGTCGAGCAACCAGCACCCCCCCCCACCCCCCCACTTAACCTCAGCCAGAAGGCGGGAACACGTGCTGAATTTCATTTCAAAACATAATATTCTAATACGTGTATTTCAAAAACTACTGGACCGTTTCCAAACAAATGTAATATTTAAACACTCTTTTCTTTAAACTAGACTTTATTTTGTATAGGTCCACCACGTTATAATATATCATGAGAATAATTTAGATCATCACATATTTTTCTATATAAGTGACATTTTAGGGTTAATTTGCACACACTTAAAAAAAGTATTCTGATTAGTTTTGCTTTTTTTGCTCTGGCCATTACACTTCTTCAAATGATAGGATTGTGGTGTTTGAAATTCGATCCCCCCCCCCCGTTAAGTACTACTTTAGACGAGAAGTAGCCTAATTGTTTCATATAAAACATAGATAAATTGCAAACCTTATAACGGAATTCGATACAGGAAAAGGAGACTCTTCAGACTGATGTATCCAATAATTTACTGGTTTTTTTTATATACGAGTGAATTTTTAATGAAAATACTTGTTGAACTTTGTACCGAAATTCGCCAGTAAAAATGTGTGTTCTGCCCTTAAAGTAATGGCAGTAAATTCATTATGATAGTAGGTATGCTAACTAGTTCAGCAAAGATGGCACACCTGATGCGCGTGTTTTATCGCTTCCTCATGTTTGTCCGCAAACGAGTAAAACACGTTCCTGTATGGGCTATTCACGGTAAAGTGAGCAGCTTTTAAAACACTGAAATCTTTTTTTCCTTTAAGTTAGTTTACTAACATTAAAATAGTAGAACAATACATTAAGACCATTCTGGGTGCTGCCTAACCTAGAACACTGGCCATAACAACTTTAGGGACTTACATGTTTAATTATAATTACGGAAGAGAATATTTCGCGAGTTCTACGACCTGCTTGCTAGAATCCACTGGCCCTTGTTTATTCAAGCTCCAAGCATTTATTAGTAAGATGCGACTCACTGGAACAGCAAACAACGAATGAATAGACGGGTTTAAGTATGCGCAGTACAGCGTATTCTATATAACACGTAGCTGGGGGGCCGCGGTGGCCGAATGGTCAGACCATTCGCCTCTCACCAAGGCGATCTGGGTTCCATTCCCGGCGGGGTCGGTCTCTTTGGTCGGCGGGTTTTCTCGGGGATCTTCCGTTTACCCCGCCACTTCATTCCGGCGCTGCTCCATGCTCATCTCATGTCACCCCTCACCAGCGCTGACCAAATCACTCATTCACTCTAACGCGCAGATCATTGAACTCACAAATATTTTCTTTCCCAAATTATAGAACATGTACCTCAGTACGCATCAAACCTACATGTATGCCACCATAGACTATATGATGCACACATTTCTCCAGTACCGTGAAAACTATGAGTCAATAAGTATTTTCTTTCTGAAAAAAAAAAAAACCCCGACTTGAAAACACCTAGGTACTCAATATTCTTACCCCATAAGTTTTTCCCCCCTTAGCAATATTCTCCTCTTCACAAATGTTAACTCCGAAAGCTATATCTGAAAAGTTGACTGCCTAAGTTATACGCGTGTGTACCCATTTCATTTAAGAGGGCGTGTTACATAATTGAACACTAAAAGCATTAATCTATAACTATAGGTTTCTTGAAGTCAATTTGCAAAAATTCAACAATAGCAATCCTACACAACAGTTTTAGCCAACGTTTTAAACAAAAGTGTTTCCAGTGTTACGAACTTCTGAGGCACTATCTCTGACGCCGGAACCTCGTGCATTTAACTACGGCGCAAGAGAGCACGCGTAATTAATTAGTAATACTGGATTAGTAATACTCATAAAGTTGGCAAATACCATTATCTAGGATTGCCATTGAGTATTTTACCCATATTGGCTTCGAGAAAAGCGTAGAAATCAATTGATGTTTTCAGCGTTTATTTATCTACTACGCACTCTTAAGGCTCTCCATTTGTCTCTAAAGTTTATTTTTACGCCGCTGAAAATTGCGAGAACGAGACTTTCTGCGGTCCTTCTTTACGTATGAAAATATTGGCGCAGAATCGTTTAAAATGTATACAGTAGTACAATACACCCTTATCTTCAATGTCAGGCCGACGTCGTTAAATGATATGGTCACTACTAATTGTTTCGTAGAGGCGAGTTGTCGGTGAGAAGACTGCACGCCAGTTCAGTGACATGCTCCTAGAGGCTAGGATTAGACTGATACGTGTACTGTGTCGTCCTTATCGCTTCCGCACTTCTAGAACTTCAAACGTTCACCCAAGCAACCAAGGCAGTCTTCAATATTGCTCTGTTCTTCGTGAACAACGCATATGCGGCCGTCTCAAGACTTGATTGGCGCGTAGGAAGCTGCGCTGGATAGCATGCTCACGCTGCGGCATAAATATTCGCCGCACACTCTCGTGCACACATACATATACACGCACTCTCGCACACACCGGCAGATCACAGCTTTCACCCACGGCCCGCGCCAGCCGAGGGCCGACGTCGGCGTCGTGTCGGGGCGCGCCGCGGCGCTACCAACCGTGAAAACGGCCGTGAAGACGGCGCGCGCGAAAGTGTAGCGAGCGTGCGTGCAATGCCGGCTTTTCCTACCCCACATATATCGCCTCCAGGCGTTCTCTCGCTCCTCTGCACGGGAATACGTCCACCTACAGAAGCGAAATAACGTGGCTGTGCAAACTTGGTTGGTTATTGGCTGCCCGGTAGACTCATATATATTTTTTTTTTGGCAAAAATATGTTGGCACCATTCTATTTCAGTGCCTTATGTACACATCTACAGCTCTGCGAAATAGTCAGTGACGGTATATATTTTTTTTTAAGTTAGTGGACCTGGTGATGAGCCATACTGTGGCGTAGTACGAAGAGTATTTTTCCTTGCAAAACTATTAAAAATGTTTCCAATGCGCTTATCTAAGAAAAGAAAACACACTTCAAACTGTGTCCCTATGAGTTAGAAAATGACGCCCGCTGATTAAAACTTGATTTGCAAGCTCCTCTAAAGTGCTAAAAATAACTTTCTCGAGTTGCTGCAGCTGAGAAAATATCAACCGTAATCGCAAAATAAAATCATATAAACCTGCATTGGACCTTACCACATAGGTTCCACGAATAAAACAAGGTCATCTCTTGAAGTTTCATTGAAAAACACATTTTAACGAAAACACTGTACGCAAGTTTAGAACTTCACGCCTAGGGTTGATGAGGTGTTTGACGAACGTGTTATATTCGACTTATCCCCTTCCCCGTTTGCTTGCTTCAAACGTAAAAATAATAAAGCAAAAGCTAGCGTCCTTTAACCCTTAACTATGGCGTGTATTGGAGTTCTACTGGCTGGTCACAGACGTACGTTGTTACAGTAACCTAACTATGTTTGGTGCAGTCAAATGTGAGACGTGTTTCAACAAAGATATATTGCCAATAACAATGAATCAGAACTGCCAATGTTTATGAACGGATTTGAAACAAAATAGTGCGTTAATATATTCGCGACACGCTCGCCCCTTTTCTGTGTGCTCTGGAATATTCTAAGTTGTTCGTGTTTCGAAGTGTTGGGACATCTAACATGTGAAGCAGTTTACATTATACAGCAAAGGACAGTATTTTTTTTTTTAATAATGAAAATACGTCACGAAAATATTTAATTTATAGTATCGGATATTAATTAAAATATTTTTGGGACCCAGGGTGTAAACAGTAGTATTTTCATTTATTGGTGATTCTGAACAAAATGTTTCTAATAAACATATGCCCTTTTCTTAACCGTTTCAGAGAAACCTAATGAAAACAAACAGGGACGGGATAAGTGCAGGTGACAGTAAATCACGCTACTATTATCTTATGTTGTGTGTAATTTTGTACATTTCCACACGGTGGCGCTCTAAGCATGGTGCAGTTGTTTACCTCAGTCCTACAGTGTTGTAACGTGTACAGTGAATACAGTTCAGTGTAGTCATGCCACAGGTCTTCACACATTCCAGAGCCGCTGTTCGTGAGCCGCTGTTCGTGAGTACGAGCGACGATTTCCTGACCGCAGAGTTCCAAATAGCAGGGTGTTCGCAGGATTGCATGACCGTGGTACGCTTCCGAGCGTAACTGTTGTATCCGATCGTCCCGTACAACAAGCTCTTAATGAAGTTGAGAACATTCTTCTGGTACTAGAACGCATCCCAACAACTAGCTCGAGACGAATTACTGCTCAACTTCATACAGCGAAGTCCACACGCGGAGGGTGGACACAAGAGAGGAACTTCTCGCTCGTATTTACCATGCTTGTGCTGAAGTAAAGCAATGAACTAATGAGCTCAGATCAGCAACACAGCAGTTGTCTATCAGAGCAGCAAAATGCACTGAAGTTGGTGGTGGAGTGTTTGAACGTGTTTTCTGAGGAAATGTACACAATTAAACAAAACATACGATAACAGTATCGTGATTTACCGCCACCTGCACATTCCCCATTCCTTGTTGTTTTCATTCGGTTTCTTTGAAACGGTTAAGAAATGGGCATATGTTTATTAGAAACATTTTGTTCAGAATCACCAGTACTATAACCCCTCAAAGTATGTATATATATATATATATATATATATATATATATATATATATATATATATATATATATAAACACGTGTTCTGTGCGCCTAGTCTGCCACCCCTCACACACCCCAGCCGAAATACCCGATCGTATTCTCGAAAAGAAAAATAAATAGTAATTTTTTATTCAAATATTTCGTAAAGGACGAGTTACCAAATCAGAAACGACAGTAGTTCTAACCTTAACAATAAGGTACATGTAACTGAGTATGTTCAATGCAATAGAGTTATCGCGCATTCAGGAATCGCACATAAGTCTTATTAGTGTGGATTTTTTTTATATTAAGGTATATTTAAAGAGATTTAGGTAAACCTTTCGTAGCGTACAACGTAATACCTAAATATAACTTTTGAAACATTAGCAAGCTGTTATAGCTCTATTGTAGGGAATAAATTGGATCTTTTACTTTCCCCGCAAACGAATGGTGACAATGAACTAGCAGCAGTAGTCAGGCGATGCCAACTATAGAAAATAAGCGAAGCTCACCACACCTTATCTACACCTAAAACATAATACCTTGTGCACTCGAATACGTGATAATGACACCATAGTGTGATAGATAAGTCCGAATGGAAGATATTTGATTAAGGCACCAATTGCCTATCGTTCATTTTAACCTTATTTTAATAATATCAATGTGTGGTAAAATGAGAATGCATTTGTTAACTATATTATAGTAATGAATGGTAAAAAGGGTATTCAACTGTTAACCTTATTATAGCAATGGCATTGTGTGGTATAAAGGGTATGCAATCGTAGTATTCTGTTAGAATGCAGTGCCCGGTACTACCTGAATTATTCACTAGTTGTTCTTCCTACTTCTTCAAACGCTGTAAACATATATATATATATATATAATCCTAGAACGTGTACAGTGGCATAGTGCATGTCTACTACAACGTATGTTGCCGTTAACACTGCCGCTGCTATTAACTATAGACGTTACACAGTTTGTACCTCGACGAAATATTCTCTATTTTACTAATCTATCCCACTGCGGTGTTTAGTATTGTTTGTTTGAGTACATCTTGTATGAAGTTTAAAAAAAATTGACGTAAGTTATTTATCTAAAAAATTAACGCATAACACTTTTTATGTGTTATTTTTTGTTTTCTTTGCGTCTAGTCGACCGCAAGAGCATTAGGGACGATTTACACGCAACTTTACATAAGGACAGGACCTGGAATAGGTCATGGCTTTTGTCAAGGAACCATCCGAGCGTTAACCTGGAGCTATTTTGAGAAACCATGGAATAAAATGATGCAGAATGGCCAGGAGCGGGGATCTAAGCTGGGTCTTCAGGAAATCATATTTCATGCTTAAATGATTCATCCACTGTAACTGATAGCTAAGGAAAGGAATAATTCACTAATCAGTGACCTGCACGTTAGGATCCATTGTCCTATGCATACACAAGCCCGTCTATTCGTTCATTGCTTTTCCAGTGAGTAGCAGCTAGTTGAGAAATGGCCGGGGATTGGGTATGCATAGGATTCTTACATGAGGGTAAATGAATCCTTATTGGTAGGCCGAGCGTGACCCACATTTGTCAGACTTTTTGTGCCTTGTTTTGGTGCTTACTAACTCCTCTAGCAATACGAAATACATGTTAAAAACGTGTTGCATAAGAAGGAATCTTTTGAAATTTGGTTTGAGTGCCCAGTGGTTCTCGAACAAAATTAAAAATTCCCCGATAGACTAACAGGCCGATCAGCACCGACAGGAGGCACGGAGGAAACGGTAGATCATTCTGACGGGCGGTGTTTGCAGAGCAAGAGCCTCCCATCAGTGGAGCTAGCCGCTGCAGTAGGCGCGGTGTTTACAGAGTCGAACAAGCCGCTGAAGATCGTGGTTGTCTAGGCCGTGGTACGAGAGTCTCTAGTGGTCTTTAACGACATGTGAATTAGTCACCGTCTTCTAAGTATGCCGAGTCTGCTCTCAGGTAGACGACACACACCAACTTAATAAAACACTGACTCTCTGATTGACAGACAACGCACAGTTTGAACCGGTGTGTCTAGAAGCACGACATTTTGCATAGGAGTTCCTTAAATAACTTAGACAAGCACTAAGAAAGAATTTTTGAAAATTCACCCCTAAGGAGGTTAAATAGGAGCTGAACATTTGAATGGGAGTTCATCATTTTTAAAAATTAGAAGTGTAGAAATTGGTTTGTAGGTTACTGTATATATATATATATATATATATATATAAGCATTAGTAGTACCAGCGTTTTCGGAAACTCGTCCCCTAGTAAGGTAAACTTAGGGACTAAAGTTTGAGAGTGAAGAACGTAATTTTTGACGTTACAGACGTGGAATTTGATGTTTAGGCTTCTGAAGAACAAAGAACCGAATAAAAAATACGTTTTGAATTATTTAAGAGTTAATTTATCTAAAGGCAATCTTTTATAATAAATAAATTGTGTTGAAAGTGTATTACTTATTTTATATTTTATTAAGTACGTATTTTTTTTTTTTTACTTTGATTCTGTGGTATACTGGCGTTACTGCACAGAGGACTGATGCTCTATTGACAAAAACTCTATAATTGTTTTAGAACCACGCGAGTGAAACCACGGGTAAAAGCAGTGCTGCAATTAAGCAGACCGATACGCAGAGAGGAAGAAATGTTTGGGTAGAACAATATTTACTCCTATAAACAACAAAAATGTTTAAATTCGGTTAAATAAATATTTCGTTTGGACACCAAAATATTACAGTAAACAAGATTTTTTATGTAACGTACATGCAGAGTGCAGAAAAAATGTCCAGGGGAAACTATTCAAGTATGATTATATAGGATGTAAATACAGTTTACAGTTGTGTACGAATGAGACAACACGTTCATCCCATTATTTTAAATCCTTTTCCATGCTAAAGCCTTCGAAATGTGGAGTAGGACGTGTGAAATTCGGTCCACAACAGTAAGAAATTACTTAAATAGTAACATAGGAAAGGTCAACAAATATTTAAATACTGAATGCCACGTCTGTAAAGTGTCGTCACATGAAGATGTCGTTTATCAACAGATTTCACTCTTCCACTTTCGAGGACCATAGCGCTTAGTGCACTGAGTTTTCGGACATGGGTTTATGAGCAAATTGTTTTTACATGGTAACCTCCCAGCTATCACAGAGCCAAGCCATATAACATACGGATGTATGAATGCATGTATGCATTCACGTATGTATGTATACACAACATACACACACACGCGCTCTCTCTGTACGTAGTCGAACAAATAAGTAAAATAATGAACCAACAATTTTATCTTAGGGCAGATTTTGTTTGACAGAAAAAAATTCGTAGTTAAACTGCATATTTTGCTAAACCAGAAATATATTTTGAGATATACTTGAACGCTCAATCCAAGATATTTTCTTTGCGGACAGAACCAGATAATGGAAAACTCTAATATAAATGCGAAATGAAAACTTCAATGTATATAACTTAGAACTACTACCCGAAAATAAAATGTTACAAGAGGTACTGTTTTCCGACTTTCCAATCAGGGCTTTATTTTTTCAGAGTTGTATAGTTCTTGTAATTTTCACATAAGTTCACGTCCAGTAGTTTTATATTTATTACAACTGCGAAGTAAAATACGTTATTAAGTAAGTACTGAACTAGCACTCTCTAAAACACCGGTTGAAAAGAAACTGTTATAATACTCAACAACAAATAAATATGTCAATAGAGTCCCGTTACCCACACGCATATATAAGCGCGCGCACACACACACACACACACACACACACACACACACACATATATATATATATATATATATATATATATATATATATATATATATATATATATATATATAATATATATATATATATATATACTAAACAAAGCAAAGCCAAGTGCCACACAAACAAGCTTAACAGAAAATTTATTTCACTATTAGTAAAAGCAATAATCACGTAACAAACAATACACGCTTAAAACTGCTACGTACTATGACAATACTTGTTAAAAAGAGAAATATATTAGCATTAGCAGAAAATGTTTTAAATTTCTAGTCCTAACCTATCTAGCTTTAGTAGTTGTGGTTATTATGAACACGGTAAACTTTATCTTCAAAAGCAAGTACGGTTTTAGCACTTATTTTACGAAACTAAAGTTTGTGTTGACTTTTACGGCCTCTTCAATTCTCTACACGTACATGGTTGGTTGGAAATATTTTTCTGGCAGTGCGAAGGCAAAACACGGGTAGCAAAATACTGTTCCTTGAATACAGCAAGATAGGGGGCAGTTTCATCACCGTAGGTTACCCGGTCGACCTTGGACCCCATCGCAAATATGCGTGCGCAAGTCACTTTCAATCAAGTAGTCTAGGCTAACACTTGCTACAATGCTGGCTGACCTGCTTGTCCTTCCAAGCTTCTCACCTTGTACGTAACTGGTTCTTACGCCAATCAATACATGCAGAGCAAAGAAAATAGATCGTGTGAAAATTTAAATGTTTGTTACTAGCTACGCTAGGAAGAATAAAGTACATTCGTCAATAATGAACTCGAAAGATATCTTCAGTGTGTGTTTAGTAAGCTGTGAATGCCAGTGCTTTAATTAACCTAAACTAGTAGTTCTTACAATACAGTAGTCAACGTATCTCATTCTACTCCCCTCTCAGCCACATGCATTATGAATGCTACAGTAGCAGTTTTGTACAGTTTAATGAAACGGAAACGAAGAAAATAATTCAATTTCCTTCATTCATCAACCGAAACTCAGATAAATTCCCGATACTGTAAATGGGTGAAAATCAAAACTTCCGTTACAGTGCAGGAATCATTTTCTTGTAGTGAAAAAACACCCTCGTTTTTTTGTGACCATGCACAATAGACAGCCCGAATGCCTTAATGTTTTCCAATGAAGCAACCTACGCAAGGAAATCTCTGCTGATGAATTAGTTGGGAGATTCGCAGCTGGGGCCTTATTCTGTAACTTCTCCTCGGTAACGTCAGTCATCCGTTACTGACTTGATTGTGTCAGCAATACAGATAGTCACGCGTGACTGTCTTTCAATGGTATTCTGTTAACCATTTTTGTTACGTTCTTTAACAGCTTTGATATAGGTTTGGCAACATTGTAGGTACCATTCCGAAACCGTTAAAATCGCACCGCAAATGTTATATTTCTGGCCATTAGTAGTAACACGCGGCCACACGATTTACATCTTGCTGTGCGGCAACGTGAACGTGTTTTTAGGTTAAAGGTTGGGTAATGGATCAACTTTGTGAAATGGAGGCAGAAGCTACGAAGTTTCGTTCTAAGAGAACGACTGTTCGGCGAACGAAATAATGTTGAATTTAATTAGGGAAAATAAGGAATTTTTTCAGAGGTAAATTTTGATACCGAAATGTTTTTATTTTTCGTGTATGAGCAATCGCCTGAATTGATTTTTGTCCGTTCCTGTGAACGGATTTAGGGTATCACGTATTTACCTCCTCATCAATCGCATTTACCGACGCTTTTCCTTATTTTCGAGCTCATCTAAGAAATCTAACCTTCGCAATGCCGCCGCCATATTTACAATTTCACGCACACAATCCCGCTAACACCACCTCCCTAGTTGCTGGTACATAAAGTCGCTCACGAATCGTTTGAACGTCAGCCACGGCGCCATGAAGAGTTAAAGAATACGAGGGCCGTTTATAGCTACGGCCCTTAGTCTCGTAACGATAGTCACGTGGTGACCGTCTCTACGTAAGGAACGTATGTGAACTCAAAACAATTACAGAATAAGTGCCCTGGTTGTTTGAAAGGACTCCGCAAGTAAGAACTGTATAAGCCATGAAACGTGCACAGCCAGGAAACGTATAGATCATTGGTGTAGATGCCATTAATAAAACCTGGATCGGCGAAGCTCATCAACTGGCGAGGTGTGAATTCGACTGGAAAGGAAGGAGGATATCGCCAGGGTGAAACAAAAAAGAAAATGACCCCGAGCAACTCTTCTACGTTCTGATGATGAACATCATCCACTACATTTGCATATCGTACAGAGGTGCCGCGGATCGTACAAGGTCGAATATAATACTTGTCCTTCATCACCCGATGTTCCAACAAGCTTTCTTCACTTCAGCTGCTATAACACCTGTGGTGAGTAGAAGGAATGGAGAAGTGGTTTGATGGGGAGAGGGAAGAGGAAACATTCTGCTTGTCTACACGACTGCCAATGGATGGCAGTTGTGTCCTTGGTTCCACGTCATCGTTGCGAATATTTTTTTCACTTGGCAGAACTGCTTAGCTTCTTTACTGTGCCAATTCGCTTACGCATAGTTTTAAGTGGATGCGTGCAGCTTAAGTGTTAGGACAGTCGAAGTTCATAACTTTTTCTCAGAATAAAAAACCACGCTGCAGATTCAAGATGGCGTGGTACATTATAAAAGACACGAAAATTTCGTGAATTAATGTATGAATATGTTAGATTTCTAACTCATATACACGTTTATTACTTTCGCTATTTGGTCACTGAGAATGAAACTCGTTCTTGAGTACAGTGAGCCAATAGCAGACCTGCATGGAAACACTTTGACTCCCGTGATACCTTGTCATGTTGGGTAAACCTACCCTAATTCGTGATACTATGGCTTCGAAATTTAATAACAGAAATATGCTAACAACATTTAAACTGTGATCTTACATTTGATACGTTATTCACTTCCCGAAATTACACATGCCAGCTCTATGTTGGTAAACTATTGAGCTCGGTGTACAAAATATTCCAAGGTGTTTTTTTTTTTTTTTTTCACGATGTTAAGGGATATCGCGATATATGGTAAGTTAATCCTCTACACCTGACCACTCACTACAACATCAGTCAATGAATAACTAGCTCAAAACTCAAGACTGAATGTGCAAAGGACTGGGAGTCCAACCAGTCAGCCACAGAACCCGCGAATTTTCCGGGTCTCAATAAATAAGTTAATGGTAGACTGTTGTTTTAACCACATTGTGAACGAACATTTTTTGTTATTTATGTTCTAAAAGTTTTTAATGTGCCTATGAACAGCTACGCGGTCTAAAACTGATACACAGGGAAAATCGGAAGTATGTCAATATCGTGAATCATGGTTAGACGTCGCACAACTTCTGAGGGTTAGCTTTTTCCAAGTGATCAAGCTGAACCGCGGTACATTAATACAAAATTCATCAGTTATTCTAAAGAGATTGCTAAATTCTAAATACATTTAAAGACGCTTGAAATTAACGTGCCATTGAATCAGTTGTGGCAGATTTCCTAATGCTAGCTATTGAATACATTGCCTGCTACGGAACAGTTCTGTAAAGTACATTTGAAAATTCGCAATAAATGATTATAACACATTCTTAACACAGATTTAAAATGCTTCGGGTCACTTAACTGAGCGTCTGTTTCGAAGCACATCGACCACCCTACCACTGAAATATGTTACTGGACATAGTTCTCCTCGGAGGTCCACGAAACAGCAGTTTGGAGCATAGTATGCACATCGACCACCCTACCACTGAAATATGTTACTGGACATAGTTCTCCTAGGAGGTCCACGAAACAGCAGTTTGGAGCATAGTATGTTATGAGGAAATAACTCGAAGTTTTCTGGTGACAGATAGCTGAATCTCGAATGTGCACAGGATGGTGACTGAACTCGTGCAAAATTACCTTTCTCTGTTTATACCTGCTAAACAAGTTGATAGAGACGCTGGAAAATTGCGGTCAAATTTGACTGTTTGCAATGTGCTGTAATTGACATCGATACTGTTTACTTTAACACCTTTTCTCTCGCCTACAGACACAGTTGAGAACTGTACCGTTTTGATGTACAATGTGTGTGATTTGTCCCCAAAACAGTTCACGCATGTCACAAATTGCACCGTCGAAATGTAAAAAATGTTGACTTCAAATATGTTTCCGACTTTCCATTGACTCTAAAAATTGAGTATCGCAGCAGGCACGGATACGCTAAGGGTAACTGATGCTTCTCTGCTTGGATTTATAGTTTTGATTATAATTCATCGAATAGAGGTACTTATTGCTATTCTATTTCAACGTCGGAAGGTTATAGTTTATCGTTTCATTCCCTTTTTGGAATACATACGGCGTGGTTTCCGTTACTTCTCATGTAAGTTGTATTCTGTTATAAAATAATACCGATATTGAGGTTGAAAAATCTCCGAAAATCTATTAAGCTTTGATCAATGCCGTGCTATTCCAAAATTGTTGTGTAATCCCCTGAACCAGAAGTTATCGAGAAAAACTGATAATCCCAAAGCAGTATAGGGTTCAACCCCGCTTAAGTAGTTGCGGATAAAAGCATATAGGCGCATATGCGAAGATAATATTTCAAAGTCAGAAGTTTCGCTGACCCAGTGAAGGGCTAAGGAAATGATAAGATGAGGTAGGTTCTCGATGACTAAGATGCACTTGCGAGCGTGGAAAGTAAGAAGAGATGCTAGTGTGTTGAAGCAAACGCTGTGTCCGTGATTAACCAATGCTCGCCAACTATTCTTACCCCACACCCCAGACGAGCTTCGTGAGACTTTCACGTCGTCACCTTGACATTAGCACGATCGTCCAAGGAGGTCTTGGCGCTACTGCAGCCGGCCAAGGAAACTTCGAGGGAAAGAGAGAGAGAGAGAGACCACGCGTTCCTCTCTCGAACTGTTCCCACGAGAATCGTCTGCCGACTTCATTTACATCAATCTGAGGTTTGCTCGTGACCTAGGGTGTTCACTGAGATTGGCCAACTACCGGCACAGAGGTGTGCCAAGTGCTTACACACTATAAAAAAATTATATAATTTTACACAAATGTTCGTGGCAGCACGAATTTCCTCACAAGTTTGTGTATTTTTTCAACGACCAATGTTGCGTAGAATTACACCAACATAGAAGGTATAAATGCAACCACATTTGGTAAAATTACACAGACATCGTCAGTGTAACATAACATTAGAACTAGTGTAGTTTAACGTAATTTTCATGTAAAGTTCCATAGGCATTGGCTGTGTAAATGTCTTACGTGTTGTCCTTGCACACGTACTTAGTGTAAATTTACACGAACTTCGCCGCAGCGATTTCACCTATCGGTTTATATCTAACTTTGTAGAAAATATTTCTGCGCCAATTTGTTTCTATGCCTTATGTGCACGTCTACAGCTATGCTATGCATCATGGTCAGTGATTGGGTGTTTTTATGGGGCCTCCCTATCTGCGTTTTAAATTTTTGTAGCGTGTTACGACTATTTTTTTTACGGAACTATGTATCGCGAAGTATATTTGTATGTTTACGGAAATAACACACACTTCGAACTATATCGCTATAGTTTTAAAAATTCAGCACGTTTAATAGAAACATCTTTTTTCGGGCCTCTTAAAATGGCCAAATATGGCTTTTCCAGGCTGCAGTATCTGGGAAAATAACAACTGGATTCGAAAAACACAACTATAGAAACAAGCGTTAGGATTTGAGCTATGTTGCCAAGAAATTAAATAATGTGGTCACCGCTTAGATTTCCATAGGAAAAACGATGATAGTAAAGCACTGCACGCCATCTGAGTGGCTTGCGTGGAAGGGCGATGATGCATTGCATTGCATACGTCGATTAACAGTACTCTTATCACGCCTGCCACATACATCAAACGTAGGATATCTAGGGAGGCCCCTTAACCCTCAGCGTCTTATGATTCTACCAGGAAATGACAGACTCATAATGTCGTAGTAACCTTATTCTGATTGGCACAGTCAAATGAGCAACGGTCTCCACAAAGATACGCTGCCAATAACTTTGAAGTAGAACTGCAGATGAGTTCGTACGGTATTGAAACTACTTTTCACCAAAAATCAGTCGCTATAGTCACTTGTCTTAGGATTCCCCCGGCAAATCACAGACGTATGGTGTCACAGTAACATTATTCTGATTTGTGTAGTAAAATGAGAGACGCGTCTGAACAAAGACACTCAGCCAACAACCATGAAGCAAAGCTGCCGATGTAGACTTATGGTATTGAAAAATAATTGAGCAAAATATTTTCGTGACAAACTCATGGCTCTACACGTGGGGCGGACACCAGCATGTCGTCCCCTCTCTCCTTCCCACTTATATTTCGTCATCGCATTTTTATATATTTACAAATTAACTTACAAATACAATTTAGAACTACCACGCAACTAATTTTGCAAGCTGCTTATACGCCACAGCAGAATGAAATTCTTTCTAACCACAAAAGCTTTTTTATAATAAGTACACATTTCGTTTAACTAACGTTCTGATTCATCGGTTCAGTGTGTACAAGTATAATAAATGTTAAACTAGCACACTCATTTAAATGGCATCGTGTAAAGGGATTACTTTGGTCCACTCTGTATGTGGGTATTGGAGTCATTTGGCGAAGAAAACTGTATCTGGAACTCGGTGCTTAAAAATACATTTATCGAACCTATTTAAGTGTGGAATTTTCTACAATAAGCGACATAGAAACCAACACTTTGAGTGTTCAAGGAGACCCATTGCGCAAAACAACTCCGTTCAAACAGTCCTCTTATTACGAAAAAGAAATAGTAAGTTATAAAAATACGCTGGCAGTGTAGCGTCCTACGGTGTGTTGTAGCAACCTTCGCACGCGAGAATTAACGCTTTAATCAGTTTCGATACTAATAGAATGGCCTCAAGCTTGTCATTTTAAGGTTACGTGTTACGCTGTACATAATGTGAAATCTTGCTATTATCTGGGTGGTTTTCTCTTTGGAATTTTATTCCGTAATAAACCAGTAAAATTATCTTATATTTCTCAACAAGGAGGGAGAGTAAATTAGTCCAGTTATCTGCAAGCCGGTTTTCCGTCATTTGTGAAAAGGTCATACATGCGCTCCTATAGCTTAAGGATGACTAAAAGAGATTAAGTACACTGTATTGCTTGATCAGAAGTAGATATTAGTACCTTTAAGGTCGGGATACAGCGCTTTTAATTGTACATATGAACGATAGAGCTGGCATTCTACTGCGTGCAGCTAACGGCAAGTGCGATTTCGAAAAACGTATTTTTAAGCGTTCAGTTAACAGTAATACTGCTGTAAGTGTCGTGTATGTTGACAGCAAGAAGAATGGATTTCATAAGCATTAATATGAAGTGAGGAAGAAAAACACTCCGTTTGCAACCGTACTATACCTACCGAACCTAGTTCCTATAAAATTCAAGCAAACGAATTCGACAACGATTGATCAAATTCAGTTAACGTTTAACGTCGCTCTTTATTTTACTTGTTTAGAGCGGATCTAAAAACTAGTAGTGTATCAAACATCAACTACGTTTCAAATTGTCTTCGCTCGTTGGATATTTTCTTTGACAAAATGATATAGTCGTCAGAAGATAATAATTTTCTGAATGTCAAAGAAGATATTTTTCAGGACGGAAGGGAAGTTATTCTTGCTATTTGTACAACAACTTTCATTCTATTTGCTATTATGGATCGCTGCTATAGCCTAGATTTCACTGCTGGAGAATAGCCGTTTCTGACCTTGGCTAAGAAATGACCTACTGGTGTAGGGCCCAGTGAGTTCATATGCTACGTCCTTGTGCCATACTTTTGAATTATTCATGGCGTGTCTTAGACCCGTTCGTCGCACACGTGCCGAATAAGAATTTCATACACAATGATTTGCGTCTTCAAACGGTTACTTACGGCTGACCTTCGATCGTCTGGGATCCAAGCGTGTCTTCTGTGTCAAAGCGCTTCGAGGTGAATTAACATGCTTAAGAAATTGATTAGGTTCGCAGCTCTGACAAATTTGCATGCGACGCTTTTTTTCATCTTTCTCCTCCTCTGGATGCCGACAGTTAAATCTTTCTTGGTTGAATTTAAAATTTTAAAATAGGTCGCGCTTTACAGGCAGTGTCTGTAGACTCGGCCTTAGATTATAAGTGTCATCTACCTTTGCGCTGTTAATGTCGGTGGAGGAAGGACTGCCGCTGTAGATCTTCCCAGATAAACCCTACGTCACAACTGAGTAAGATGTGATTTTCCGACAAGTCCTGGTTGGTTTCGTTTATGTTATGTAGTAGGATTGTAACGTTGGCTACCAAAGAAAGTCGATTCTTTTACAATGCTCGTGCATCGCCGCTGTAAAAGCAAGAGTGTAAGGCTCTAACGTTGACGCAGAATGCAAGTCATACGTTATTTGCGCATTTGAAATAGAAAGTGCGGAGGATTTTAAAATTAGCACTAGACATATTCCTATAATAGTAGTAATTAATTACGCTACACTTATTTACTGTCCTGTAAAATGAAATTTAAGTGCTTCAGAATAAACAATTACAAATACTCTTCTATAACAATCGTTTCCATATTTCCCAATAATAGTTTAGTTGGCTGCAATTCACACGGACTTAATAGCTGCAAGAAATACTGTAATGTATTGTAATTTTTTTATTCCCGGCTCCAAGAACAGAGAACACGTTCATCCAAAAAAATAATCATAAGTAGATACGCGAAAACGTCGCGGGTTCAACGACCAACCAGCAGGCTGGACTCCACAGTCCTGTGTACTCTCTGTCTTCAGCTACTTCTTCATTGGCTGCTGCTCCAGTGAGAGATCACTTGTACAACCTACAAGGTAGTTTAGTAGTCAGCGTTTTTATGAAGGTCTGGCATTGGTTCCGGACGAGTTCCTTGAACGACACCCAGTCACGTAAGAAAGTAATATTAACAAGAGTTTGAAGTCTAACGTCTCTTCAAATGAATTCTACAAATTTCCGGGCCACTAATCATAAGTAAGTGAATATAGTGCTTCGTCAGTAAAGGGGACCGGGACAAGGAAATACGAGTGAAGCCTACATGCATTTTCGACCAAAAATTACTTGTTCAAATATGCAGCATGTCCTATAAGTCCGGTCTCATAGCGAAAATATAAATGTGTTATTTATGGAACGTTGCAGTAGTGATGCAATATGGTGAAGTACGGCGACGTCAGTGTGTTCACTTCCATGAGCCATTACGACAGAAAATAATTTAATTTATGGTTACTATTAACTCTGCACATGTGGTATGCGACGTGTCCTATGAGACCGGACATATAGGACAACCGTCTTTCCTTGATTATAACTCTTCAACTTATATTTTAATGCACACTTAAAATTTTATGAAGGTCTCAAATAATTTTTTTGACAAAACGCAGTAGTAACACACAAAAATATGGTTTTGTGTACAAAATTAACAAACATTTAACTGATTGCTGTTGCTTCGCAAAAATATCTGCAAAAAATATATTATGGGCATTATCTTTCCTTGCATAAAGCCACAATCGTTACGTTTGCAAAATAAACTCAGTTATCTGTGTGTGTCTGAAGCGTCACTGTGTCGGAGGAGTAGATGAATGGATAGTCATTGATATACGTACAATCTTCAATTACTGCACTGAAATAAATTCAAATATAGTGTGGGGCCGCAACAGTATAAAGTACTATGTTTTATGAAAATATATAGTTAAAATGAAATTATTTTTCCGATAGAGTTTGATGATTAATGTACGTTAGTATTTTATTTATTTATTTATCTGGATTGTTATTCCTTATTTTAGAAATATATTTATGTTTATGCTAGGGTTAACATTTTCTGTGTTGTGCTAGTTACACTAGGATAAGATACACTATTATTTTACATGTAAATTTTTCACAAGAGTAATAATAGGTGTTATTTTTGAACCGAAGTTGTACTGCATTGTTATATTTGTACGACAGTTTCCATTCTACACTTGAAAGTTGTCAAGCGCCATTATGAAGCTCGCGGATGGCAACACAGGGCTCATTAATACGGCGCCGGCGTCGTGTCGGAGTCCCAGCCAGCGGGCTGCACTTCTGCCAAGGACATTCCCGGGATTAGTTTCGAAAGTCCTGCCGCAGCGGTCCAGTTTCGCGGGCGTGCAGCACGCATTCTCTCGTACTCTCTCATAAATCTTCCACGCCGGCTGGCCATGTCTCGTGTCTAGGTGAAGTACTGTGCCTCCCAACCCCTTCCACACCCCTAAAGCCACCACCACCACTTATACTCTTCGCATGGAGTGTCTTCTTAAATGCTGTGCTCACGTGAGGACGAAGGCACTTAGCACCTCGCGTGGAAGAGGAAATATTCGTCTCAGGATACCGTGCAAATGATACAAAGTGAGAGGCACGCAGAGCACGTAGATGGTGAGGTCAGTGTCGGATACAGTTAGGAAAAGAAGGGGTGAGACAAGACGAGGCGTGTGCCCTCGGGCGACATATCAGGAGGCCTGGACCCACACTATTTTATAAAGTTAACACAGAAAAAAATATCCACTTTGATAAAGCTAATTCAATCAGTAATGAATGTGTAGAAAGTGTTGGCAGAGAAAAAATAACATTAGTTACTTTGTAATGAAAGCTAGAGTATATTTCAGTTCAATTTCATCATAAAGTTGTAAAGCACATGTTTTTGCGTACCAAAAAAATTGGACTTTTAATTTAAGAAAGCAAAATTAATATTCCAGTAGTTCCAGCTATGTTTTGAGTAATATTGTTCTAGTCTTAGGGTAAAATTGGAAATAAAAATTACAAGGAGTGGTGGAAGATAACTGTGCTCTTCTTACAAAATTGTCTGGATATAGTACTGGGTGGAAAAGGAAAAAAAAAAAGAGAGACGATGCTGAGTGGGCTGCAGCCCGTTGAAAAATGTTATTGTTATAATAATTCAGAAAAAAATGTTATTTACTAAACTATACTTGGTGCAGTATTAAATGCGTCGTTTTGTACTTCGTATAGGCATATGTTGCGTTATCAGCTTGTGAGAAAAGTTTATTTCTACTCAACCACTCAAGTCGACATTCACGCTTGCAATCCCTCTGCAAGAACTTACTCCTAATTAATGATTATATAGCTGATTAGCAACTAACTGTATTCTAATTAAAGCTTTCTTTATTACATATTTTCAGCTTATAGCGTATTCGTTCATTAATAGAACTTTAGATTAGTCTAGTATTTGCGCGCATTTTAAAATGACAATGGTGAATTTTCAGACGCGAAAAATAGAACTAATACTAACATTCATGAGGCAATTGTTTATGACAAACAGAAGAAATTCAGCTTTCTAACAATATTTATTTCCTAATTTGGTGTTTGACATGCCCTTGATCAGCTATGCGGTCTTAGTAGAAGTTTACATGAAGCACGTCAAGAGGAAAGCCGACAAAGAGACGAGTGTCGTCTACGCCTTGAAGAAGCCGGTGGAGGGTAGGTTGGCCTTTGACCGACACACAACCTCAGTGCGAAAATTCTCTACAACGAGTTAATGGCTTGTCTGGGCGAAGTTGGCCAGTGGTTAAACACTCGCCTCGCATTCGAGAGGAGGCGTGTTTGATTCCCGGCTCCGACCATCCTCTGAATTCGGTTTTTCAGGGTTTTCCTAAATCACTCCAGGCGAAAGCTGGGATAGTTCTTTAACACAGTCACTGGTCAACTTCTTCTCCCTTTCCCCTCGGATACCACTATCAAGGCTTTGAGCTGTCCGAGGACATGTAAATTGAACCAAAATAAATAAAACATATTTTAATATTGTGTGCAAATACTAATACCTAAATAAGTATATTAAATTAGGCAGAAATATTTAATAATTTTAATATGGCTAGGTTGTATACCAAATTAACGACTGATAATTTTTAACATTCGCTTATTTGATTAGTAAAATATGTATATATTTTAGTTATAAGCACCTGTTACGAGTGCGATAAATGTTTGCGACTGTATTCCGGCTGGAAACATAACCAATAGCAATTTGTAAAATGACGACGAGACCAATTAAAACTCGTCCTTGGTTCCAGTCTGCTGTTCGCCTTGGCTTGCGAAGAGATGAACAGAAAGTCGCTTGGGCAGTGATCATACATTCTCACCGCTTGTAGAGATCTATCTGCATGATAGTGGATGCTCCCAGACTCCCAAGTTGTCTCGACAAATCGGGATTGTTACATCATGCCGAGTGATAAGGAGAGATAGCGGAAAATCGCAAGAATATTTGCTCTAGGTGGCTCGCGATAAAGTGAGCACTCGTGTGAAGAACATATTGTCTGGAATACCGTAATAATTTAAAAATACTATATGTTGTGACCTTAGACGTTAACTTTTGTATATGCAATAATCTGTTTGCTTTTATTATTACAGCCAGAAAAAATTCGTGGGTTCACTGACCTGTCATCTAGCATCCAAGAATATCTGTGTATTGAATGTGATAGCAGCTGTTTATTAGCTGCTCGCTGACAGTGAAATGGGCCTGTGTTCAGTTACAGTTTTATTATTGGCTCATCTACTTCCAGGAAGTGTTGAGTAAGTCAACGGCCAATTGTGTACGTGATACAGGTCTATAGTTGCTGGAATTGCAGCTTGTGCCCAAAATAAAACGCAAAATTTTCAGGTCTCTAATTATTGTATACGTAGCTTCGTTTATATTAAAAAGTTCCAGGAAAGTATAAATGGGAGCGCGTCGTTTGCCCTAAAGTCGTTTGCCCTACAGTCGTTTACCCTAATGTCGTTTCCCCTAAAGTCGTTTGCTCTAAAGGCGTGTGCCCTAAAGTGTCCCCTTTAGGGCAAAATACCTTTACCCGTATAAATTACCAGAAAGTAAAAACGTATCTAGAGTTTCAAAAGCGCTCATTTTATCCTGAACCGCCTGTACCAGAGTATTCTCCGAATCAGTGTAGCATCTTGCGACTTGTATGACTGTACGACGGTTAGGTGGCACTGTTTAGTTGTTTACAGACGAACCACATACGTCCCGTAGTAGCGCGCCCAGTGATGAAAGAAAGGCGTCAGAAATGAATAAATTCCATTTAAGGGGACTCCCTAGATAGGCTGCGTTTGTGTGTGTGGACGCAGGAGCGGTAAGAAGAGCCCACGATTTTTCGCGAAAACAATTCTGCAACAGTTTTTTTCAATGCCTTATGTGCACACCTGCAGTCCTGCTTCATGGTCAGTGATTGGCTGTTTTTAACCCTCATCGTCTAGGGTTCTACCCGCAAATCACAGACGTGTGGTGTCGCAGTAATCTTGTTCCTGTTGGCACAGTCAAATGAGCCACGTCTGTGCAATATACATTCTGCCAATAACCATGAAGCACAGCTTCATATGTGCACATAAGGCACTGAGACAAACTGTTACAGAATTCTTTTCGCGAAAAATCGTCGGCTCTAGCGGTAAGGTTACTGTTGGCCACGGTCTAAGAGGAAGAGGTCTTGACACCGCCACTGCTCTCCAGCAAGAGAAAGTGATCCCTTCATGTCGCCGAGCGCTAGTAGTCATTTGGTGGAAGATTTGTCTTGCTTACATCTCGCGTTTTAACATTTTTGTAATTATTTACATGAAATATTGTTAATAAGGTATGTTGATATAGTATATACATGTTCCATGTCCACAAATGCATTGGCATGTGTGGAACTGTTTAGAAAAGTAGTCTGAAGAAATATATTGTGTATTATTGTTTTAGTGAACACATTCGAACCAAAACTATATTTCATGCCCTACAAAATTTTAGAATCGTTGCAATGTGCATCTACGTGTAAAAGATTGAAAAATTAAATGTTATTGTTGTAAAAAAATGTGTTCCAATACAAAATTACGTTCCCATTTTTTTCTTCGGTATAATACTCGCAAATCCAGTAACAACTTCACATTTTAAGCTAAGCCAAATACAAAAACAAGACAAATCTTCCACCAAACTACTACTAGCGCTCGGCGACAAGAAGGGAGTCACATTTTATTCCACAGTGTCAAGACCTCTACCTTCATAGACCGTGCTGATGGCCGACGTATGTAATGCATTATCGCCTCTCCACGCAAGCCCTTCAGCTACCGTGCAGTGCTTTTACTACTATCCTGTTTCCTATGGCACTCTAAGTGGTCACATTATTTTATTTGTGGCCAGAATATCTAAGTCTAACGCTTGTTTCTATAGTTGTGTTTTTCGAGTACAGTTGTTATTTTTCCAGATACGGCAATCTGAAAACCCCATTTTTGGCCATTTTGAAGAATCCGAAAATGATTTGTATACAAATACAATGCGTGTTTAGTAGTTTCGTTAAAAAATTAATAATCGTTACTCACTGCAACGCTTTTCAAGCGCAGGTAGGAAGGCAACAAATCACCATCTCCGGTAATAAGTATAGATATGCATATTTCGTGGTATTTTCTAACTACAGGCTAGACTGCTATCTACTGTCCACTCGCTCGACGTCTTCCATTGGATATCATACCATGACTTGCAGTGCGGTGCGTTTCAGGCCAGTAATTAAATTTTCCACGGTAGGTTGACCAATTGCACGTAAAACAGTCAAATATGGGCCATTCACTGCATAAAGTTTTCTTTCAGCTGTTTTGCAGCCATCTTAACTATTTTTACATGAAAACTTCCATGTAACTAAAAGCCAGTGTAAACAATTCAACATTCTTAAAAGTTAATATTGTTACAAGTTTAAGCAAAACTTTATGTGTGGGCAATTTTCTGAGCTCTTTGGGATAGAGGTCTTATAATTAGAAATAAAAGAGTTGAATTAAGTTAGTGATTTACTAGCTCACAAAGCTTGCAAAAACACACAAAACAGCAATCAACTATAACTTTTACAACACCCTTAATTGTGCACACGATTACTACTGTGCCACAGAACGTTAATTAACTTTGACAATTGAAGCACATGAATATTTACCATTAATCAATTAAAGACTACAAATCACAATAAAATTCATTCATATATTCAGTCAACAGACTCTGAAATAGTGACAGTGTACAACCTTAATAGTCCGCAGTGGTGATGAACCGCCGTGTGCTGCGCAGCGCCCCGAGTGCACCGCTGTCTTCACTCTTGAGGTCTTCGGTTCGACTCCCGTCGCGCACCTCCTCTTCCCCCGTCAGCCCGCCGCGGCAATCCTCTTGTTTCACGCCAAACACTGCTCCGAAGGTAGCCGCCTGCCGCCTCACAGTAGACTGCCGTCACCAAGATGTCTTCACCAGTCTATCTCCACAAGCATAACACCTTCCTCTAGCACGACCAATAGCGAACTCCCCCAAATTTGTCGATACGGCGCTTATATACTCGGCAAAACAGTTGGGGACTCCCCGCATTTCAGGGGTCTAAAAATATATATTACAACATGTTTCAGACATGACTTGAGTCACGTAGGCCGACCTCGTAGGGTTAAGACGCAGTTGGGACAGGTCTCTATGACGTAGTTTCGGCGTGACTTCCATCACGTAGCCGCCAAGCTTGTTAGTCATGGGCTAGTCCACAAAGTGTTACGAAACAGCTGCCGACCACCGGCCTCCAGGTACACGGCACGCAACAATATTTATTGTCTCAATAAAACATACATGTAATTAATGAGTGCTCAGTTTATAGTGAACAGCCTACACATAAATTACGTCACATAACGGCCGGTGACCAATGACATCATAGATTGTGTTCAAGGCTGTACAGGTAAATTAAGACTAGTCTGTTCCCAAATAATAACTGGAATTTTCCATTATTCTAGTGTTAAGTCATGCTAAATTTCAATGTTGTTCTGTGTGCAGTGTAAAGTAGTAGGTTGCAGGTGTCCTTGTAATACATACACAGTAAGTCGCCAGCTTGCAGCTAGAGGATTGAGATCAAGGTTAAGAATGCCGCCTAGCCAGAGATAATTTACATGCCCGAAGTCTAGACTCGTCGAAGCAGTTAAGGGCGGTCCAGACACGCGCTCTAGATAGACTAGAAGCGGTGAAATTTCGCTAATTCAAAGACCTGCATGTTTAGAATCATATATACTATGCATACTCAATTCCTATCTATTCGTTCATTCTCTGTTGTTCCACTGAGTAGCAGCTAGTGGACAAATGGCCGGGACTTGAGTATGCATATGATATTTGATTCTAACGTGCAGGTCACTGAATTCGCGAAATTTCATCATCTCTAAGTCAATCGCCTATGCAAGTAACTGAACTTACACGTAGTCTTTCTAATACCGGCTTGCGTCTGTGAGACATTTATCGGAGACACTGTCATTTTATAGCGTAATAATAAATTTTAAAAATATCTTGGGTGTCCGTGTGAAATTTAAAACAATCTTTAGTAAACTTTTCTATCTTAAAAATGACGGGTGAAAAATGTCGTTTTAAATTCAATAGATTGATGCAAAAAAACGAATATTTAAACTCTTATGCGAACATGAATACATTCTGAAATGGCGTTCATAGACAGATAATACTTTATATATATATATATATATATATATATATATATATATATATATATATATATATAGTGCTCCCTAAATTTCTTTATTCGGCAAAGGAAAGTAAATGAATCCTAGGAAACACAATTACCGTATAATACACCATAACTGAAAAATCACCATGTGTATGTGTGGAAACAGTCCATATTACTAGTATTAAACTAAGTGTTCCCTCAACTATCTGGTATCGAAACCACATTAATGTAAGGCAGGTTATTTTTAAGCTGATTTTGAAGTAGAATTTGAAAGCTGAGTATAGCAAAACATCAGCTTCGGGTGTTCAAACAGTCACCCGGGTGAAGTTTTCAAACGTCCAATAAGTTACGAGAGTTGATTAGCGATCAACTCATGGCTACCCTACTCGAGTGCTGGCTAAGCTGCTGTCACGAGAAGAAACACGCTCAGAGGCGGGAAAAAGAAACTGTAAGCATTAGTTATAACTTTAACCACAAATAAGTGAAACTGAATGCATGTTGTGCAGAGTGGTGCAGAGTTGTCGTGAAAAAAAAAAAAAAAAAACAGGCGACGGCAATGCAGTGCATAGTCTAGGCTTACGACATGAGACCAGTTTCACGGAAGCCGCTCTGCAGGCTCCCAGTACAGGCTGCGAACAGTAGCGTGGCGTGGGTGTATTACAAGGTACAGTTCTTCGTAATGTCTGTACAAATTAAGGTTCCTATCTACCTGCGCTTGAAATGCATTGCAGCGAGTTACAAGTAAACATATTTGGAAGAAACATCTCAACGCGCATTACGTTTGTACATCTGCGAAAAGAAAACACATTTCTAACAATGTTTCTATCAATTTAAAAATTAGAATCGCTTACTGGAATCACGATTTTCAAGACTCTCAAAGTGGCTAAAACTAGATTTTTTAACTGCCGTATCAAGGAAAATTCCAACCGGATTCGAAAAACACAATAACATAATAAGGCGCTGGAGTTTGAACCAAAAGTATGGCAAATAAAATAATACAGTCACCGGTTAAAGTCCCATAGGAAAATGAATAATAATAAAGCTCTGCGCGCCATTTGCGGGGTTTGCGTGTAGAGGCGAAAATGTGTTACAAACGCCGACCGACGTCACTCTTAGCGTTCCATCGGTTTTGTGCCTCCCGTACTACAACGCAGCCTACCTAGATAAGAACCTTAAGGAATGGCCTTATAGAAGTGGCATCACATCTGTGCCTCGCCCTCGCCGCTACCGATAGGCACCTCATTAATTTGCACAGACGTCGTAAAGTACAGCACAGGCTGCGATATACCTTCCTACATTCACTAAAACAGGCTCTAGCTGACTCCTATTCCCCCATCCCTTACGGCCCACCGTGTTACACTACCAAGCCGTGTGCTGTCCGAGAGCACGGAAAAGTGGCCAAATAAATAAATAATAATAATTTTATTATTACCTTACAGAAGAAGTTGTATATTATTACCTCACAGAAGAAGTTGTGCGAGTTAATGTCTAGTCGAGGCGCACGTGTTCAGCCACTAGATCCCGAAGATTTGACATGAAGCACGCCGAAAAGAGAAATAATTAGGTGAGTTTGGATGTATTTTGCACCTTAAGAGGTCTGGAAGTGCTGCAGTGCTAAGGGTGAGGCAGGCAAACCGTACACTCTAGGCATAAGTAATTCAGTTGGCTTGCAGTCTCGCCGTTTGCTCGCCTCTGCAATACATCCTGTGGTGGTATCTTTTCATGACTTATTCCCTTCAACTTTTTAAAGGTTCTGCACTAAATTTTTCGAAAAAAAAAAAAAGATCCACGAAAGTAAAAAACTTTTTCCTCCATGAGAAAATAAACTTCGAAGATCACGGAGGCCATTAAATGTGTATAAACACGTTTAACGTTTTTTTAATGTTATTCCTAAGAAGACATCACCCACGTACATCGTGCAGTTTTCGAATAAACGTCTATTTGCCGAAGTTATGCACATCGCTCGTGACGACCACCGGCGAAATGCAAAAACGGGACAAACGGGACTACCCCGAGGAAAACTGCCGACCAAATACTGCAACGTTCGGCACCTATCATCGAGGCAAATTGTCTGACCGCTACACCACTGCGTCCATCAGCTCTTGGAAATGTAACTAAAGTGCACCGCGCGTAGAATAAATTATGGAGACGGGAGAAAATATGATACAATACGGTACAAATAACACTGAAACACGTGCTAAATACTTTTACAAGGAAACCTTGAAGAACCCACGTTGCCTAAATAAAATTTGTAAGCATTTTCTCATATAAATTTTGATATTTTGTAAGGAAAGGCTTGTTTATTGTTCACACTAATTTAACTTGCAATAAGTACATACAACTTTGCAGTTAAGGGGGATTGATTTCTGTCATATCGGTTTTACGGTTTTCCTTATAAATCAGGAATAGAGACAGTTTTGCTTTTTTCACGCTGACAAGGCATAGTTTATTGTTACATTCACTTTTTGGAATCCATATGGCATTGTTTCTGTTAATGTTGCGGCCGCTGTAGTCGCTCCCGTAAATAAAGAAATTTTTCCTTTTCAGCTGTTTCCCGTTGCTAAATAATGAATATATTATGGTCCAGCAATTACAGAAAATCGATTAAGTTTGTACCTATGTCTTGTGACAAAAATTTTGATACATCGACTGGAACAGAAGTTATCGAGAACAAACAGATAAATCCAAGGTGTAAATACCCCTTAACAGTAGGAAATTAAACACGAGAATGGAAAATCGACAAAATATTACAGATGCACACAAATTTTTAGCGAAGAGTAGAAAATTAAATATGTGTAATTCCTCATAAACACATGATTTTAAAAGAAAAATCATACTGATTGTTGTTTAAACCGCATCTTCAGACTAACTCCTCCTATACTGATTCCCCATTTATTTAAACTTCGTGCCTACAAACTTAGGCAGAGTCTTTAGAAACTGTCTTGTACTTAGTAAAATAAAATTAGCTGCTTTTCAGCTTAGTTGTTATATTGACCTAACTGCAGTGTAACTGTATAGGCTATTCAGGATAAAATGAACACATCATGCAATTTTCTGTGAGCCATTATGCCTCCATCTTTACTATTTTAAACACGAAAACTTCCATGTAACTAAAAAATAGCGTAAACATTTCACAACTCTCAAAACGTCACTTCTATTGCCCCAATTAATACATTTATTATTAGAAGTTTCGGGTAGTGCACACTTAAAGTGAACCGCCTAGTGTCATTTTTACTTCATATGATAGTAATTTGTACATATTAACATTTTGATAGGTACGAGCGTAGCATGTGAATTGTACTATCGATAAGACATCTTACAAAAAATTGGTTAGAAATGTGTTTTTCTATTAATAAACTTCAAATACAAAATCATTTCGCCTCTCGGCTTCGACACAGCTACTATATAACTGAGTTATTTTTTGGTCTTTAAGTAAAACAAAACAAATTGAAAGTATGGTAGTAAAAAGTTTAAATAGTTCTATGAATTTCTTATACATAGACCCTACGCTATAATTAATATCGAAGAAGTAACTACTGTAACTGCATGTTACATTATTGAGAATGAAAACGAAGAAACTAATTTAATTATGCTGCCAACTACATAAAAGTTTTGCTTTAATTTCACTGTTCTTTGAATTTTCATTTTAAACTCCGTGTTGTGCTCGCCGAAACTTAACTCACTGGCTTCCAATGGCCTTCCGGTCGACCGACATCCGGTTCCGGCCACGAACCCGTTCCAAAGTGGAGAGCGTGAAATTACAGTACGAAGCTCGACACATTTGAGAGGATTAACACCGAGGAAAGTCGACATTGACTTTGTTCGTTTGTGGCCTCTGACCCATTCTTGTAATGAATGATCTAAGCCGACTTCGTTCTATTTGGAAACCACAGTCACTGAGAGAGGTTTTTTAAAAAATGTAATATATGCCCTTAAGAACCACGACCTATGATCTTCTTTAACCAAATTACATGAGACATCCAGACAATTTTTTTAAAGTAAAGACTGAAGTTTTCCGCCAATAATATCAATCTTTTGTTTCATGTTAAATACTTGTCCTACTAAAAAAAAAAAAAAAAAAAAGGATCGGTTGATTTTTATAGTTGAATTTAATAAATTTTTTTAGTTTTGTTTCTCCTTTCATGCATTTCATTTTCGTACATTAACATTGCCATATTTCGCATCCTCTTTACAGGTATAATTAACCATGCAACTGTAACCAATGGCTGGCTTGTGCCAAGACTTGGGTCAAGGACTACAGCGTATGCATCATAGGAACATACCATTACGTCTTCAAGGAGGATAGCAACTGATGTAAAACAATAAGATAGAATGTATGTGTAGTTTCAGCAGCAACGAAATTAAAAATTAAAATAGTAAAGTAAAACATCTTCAACGTGAATAATAATTTAAGCGTGAATAAATAAGTGTAATTATTTGAAATAATGTACGAAGAAATCCATTACAGGATAAGTACACTACAGACGAGTAAAAATAACCTTGGAAACTTTTTATTTTCTTATTATAGTCATACATCTACAAGTGAAGCACCTTGCTTCAGTTGCTCTAATCACACACTAATTAAACACACTCAGGCAAGCTGCGAACTGATAACGTTATATATATATATATACACTCTAAATCTGAATTAGTGAATATTCACTTATTCACGCCGATAGATGGAGCAGTTTCAACAAATTGAATCAGTGAGAAACCACAGTGAAATCGGTGACTATTCACTGATACCGATATAGAGTGCCAACATTCCACAAGTTAATGAGTGAATATCCACAGATTTTCCAGTAATTTTTCACTGATTCAGTAAGTGAAAACTGTTATTTGAAAACAACTGGAAAAAACTGTGAATATTCACTGATTCACTTGTGAGATGTTGGCACTCTTAAAGGAAATCAGTGAATATTCCCTAATTAAACAGTGACTATTTTCACTTATTCAAATTGTTGAAACTGCTCCATCCATCAGAGTGAATCAGTGAATATTCACTAATTCAGATTTAGTGTGTGTATATATATATATATATATATATATGATTGTTTATCGCGGGAAAACTCGACTGTTTGCTGTATTTCAACACACGTTCAGCTGACCAGAAGGTTACTGGCTTTAGCTTGTACTTGGAGCTGTTACCCTATTTGACTGAGCCAATAAGAAACCCGATATTGTAATACTTGATGCCTGTTACCTGCAGACAACTACGTTGTGTCAGAAGTATATCACCCAAACATACATGTTGCAAGAAACTGCAGTGTTTTCAAGAGTATGTTAGTACAAAACATTTGCGCGATATACCATCATCTCTAAATGTATATTATATATGGGTAGGCCTACTGATCTTTAAACATCACGTGACTTGATATGGTGGAACTTCGCAATATTCTTTCGTGGCACGGTATTTTTCAAAACAATGTAGTGGCCTGTGTATTGTATTATTGGAGGATGGTTATAGTTGTTTAAAGACGAATCACAAATAATCAGTAGCGGCTCACCAGAGCTATCATTGGCCCAGTCAGATAGAGACACTCCAATGACAGAAGAACGCGAAGCTTAGTAAACAGTCGACTATTTCTGCGATAGAGCAGTATACCTACACATGACGAGTTGAACATGTATTATCTATAGAGATGATGGTATATCGCGAAAACGTTTTGTGCCAACATAGCCTGAAAACACTGTCAAAACGTAGCTGTCTGCAGGCCAATAACGGGCATCAAATACTACAATATCAGGATTCTTATTGGCTCAGTCAAATAGGGCAACAGCTCCACGTACAAGCTAAAGACAGTAATCTTCTGGTAAGCTGAACGTGTGTTGAAATCCATCAAACAGTCAACTTTTCCCGCGATAGACCATCATCTCGAATTATCAATTATTTTTCCGCAATCAGTTTTCAAGAATCGTTCCGGAATATGCCCGTTGGTTGGCGGTTTTCTCACGGAGATAGCTGTTTCCCCTGCGCCTTCTTCCCCGGCACTGTTCAACAATTACATCGGTTCACCCCTCACCAGCGCTGAATGGTTCGCTGATAAGAGGTCTATGTACATGATTTAATTTTCCGTTTTTGAGGTGCTCAGACAGGGGAGTGATGAGAGTCAGGTTGCTACGCCCTACGAGAAATACATCGTACCTAACAGTCTTATTTGTGGATAGTCTGTAGTAAAGGCCATCGCACGCTCTTCGTGGTGTTTTACGAACCTTGGTGGTATGTTTGGAGTTACAGCAGTTGAAAAAAGCCGCTTGTAGACTTTTTGAAGGCCCTCAAAATAATGTTCCTAATAAGAGTGCTGAATTTTTTATATTATTGAAACATAATTTGAAGTGTGTGTTCTAAACGTATATAAACCTAACAGGAAGAAGTGGTTTCACTTAATAATAATAAGAGTGACACGCACTAACGCCAATGAAAAGCAGAGACTGGAAGTTTACTGGAAAATGTTTCTGCACCATTTTGTTTCAGTGTCTTACGTACACATCTGCGCTGCTTCGTGGTCAGTGATTGGATGTATTTAACTCTCTGCGTCTTGGGGTTCTACACGCTAATAACAGACGTGTGGGGTCGCAGTAACCTTGTTCCTGTTGGCACAAGTCAAATGAGCCACGCCTTTGCAATTATACATTCTGCCAATAATCAAGAAGCAGACCTGCAGATGTGCACGTAAGGCATCGAGACAAGCTGTTGCAGAATTATTTTCACCAAAAAATCGCGGGCTCTAATAATGAAGTAGAGCTGCAGATGTGCGCGTAAGGGAATTAAATTAAATAGTGCAAAAATCTTGTCGAGATAACTTTAGTCTCTGTTCATAGGCTTCTTAAGAGTTAGTGGTCCAGGCACGTGAGCCGTGCCTGTAGCATGGTACGGAAAGTATTTTGTCTTGTATAACTACATTAAATGTTTCCAATGTGTTTATATACGAAAAGAAGAAACACTTCAAACTGTGTCCCTATGATTTGAAAAATGTCATCCGCTAATTAAAAACATGTTTTCCGAGCTCCTCAAAAGTGCTAAAAATGGCATTTTCACGTTGCTGTAGCTGAGAAAATATGCACCGCAATCGTAAAACAAAATCATAGAAACCTGAATTGGATCTGGCCACAGACTTTACACAAATAAAATAACAGTGTCATAGCTTAAAGTTCCATTGAAAAACGCATTCCACGAAAACACTGCACGCTAGTTTAGTCCCCCGTGCCTAGAGGCGATGAGGTAAATGTTGGACGTGTTATATTCTACTTATCGCCTTCCTCATTTCCGTGTCTCAGATGTAAACAAAACCTTACATCCACTAACTCTTAAGCGCTGGGCAAAATCCCCTCACTTCACTAGATTAAAAACAAACGCTTGGAAAAACTACAAAAAAAAGTTGACGGTGTAGGCCACACGGGTTTAGTAAAAGTGTCTGGCATCTACTGTCGAAACACTGGCCGTCGTCATGCTGGCTGGGCAAGTGGCGTACAGTTTGCCGTCTTACGCCCATGTTGTGGACGTGCCCGGCGCGTCGAAAGTGTCAGGTGTGAGGTAGGATAAAAACCGCGAGCTACCCGCAAAGTGTGGCTGCTAGTTGCGATACAGAAATACCGTCCGCCTGATTCGCCACTTTCACTTCTCCGCCACATTTTTATCATTCCAAGCCCCAGTAATTATATCTACCACGGCCATGAAGCTCATTAAAAATAAAAACACTTGGCCGCGGGAACGGAAGACGTGTAACACTACTAAACGTGAAAATTACAGGTACTTGAGAATAATGATGTTGTGGGGTTTCGTACATCCAACAACCAATTAGTACCATAGTAATTTTTACTACCCTTGTAGCGAGCGTGAAATTTCTAGACGGAAGTGAACAGAACAAAATTACATCTACCACGAGAGCCTCCTTACAGAATTTTCTACAGACATCAAAACAATATGCTTTCCCCTGTTTTACGGATCAGTTTTTTTTTTATACAACAGACTGATAAACCAGTGTCAAACCAATTTGAGGGGCCTCAAAATCCTGTTTGTAGTAGGCGTAGGGCCTACTGTAATTAAAAAAAAAAAAACATAGAAGCATAGCTTCACAGTAGCTTTCCTTTTAAATCGTAAAGATATTGGGTATAGTTAGTTCAGCATTTTCGCTTAAAACCGACACGCTGAAAACCTGTTCGTGGTGTTGTAAACCTCTCTTCTTCTATCGCCGGTCTCGGGTTTACACCATGAATAATGCGGGAACTGACGAGAATTCTGCAGAGTTCCAGCACTAATGAACACAAGAGGTAGATGTTCCAAAAACAAGGGGTTTATTACGGCAGTGATAGATCTATAAGTCACCTTTTCTATGCCCATACTCATCTTTGCCCACAACGGTACTCAGAAGTGCTTGTATCTGTTGACGCCTATGGACTCGAAGCCAATTCGCTGACTGGCAACCCGCCCCACGGACGGCGGAAATGAGACACTGGCCAAAAACTGTCTCCGTGGACCCTTCAGGCGCTTATGAATATTCACTCGCTGGAGAAGGGTAGGTTACCTGAGTCACTTTGCAAAATTTTGTCAATTACCAGGATTTGATGAACGCCTGAAATGATAGTCAAGGTTTTAATTTAGCGGGAACCCAAATTTAGTTTACATAATATATACTGTACATTATAAATATTTTGTTAAATGTTACATCCGCAGTGTGTTTTTTACACGTAGTTATATTAATATTTACGTAATCACAATATTAGTTTTATTGTTGAACAAGAGACCATCAGTTAAAATTTTGGACACAGGTAAATTTCACTCCAGTTAAATTTCGAACACCGTAAACCTGAAATGTTGGCCTACCCTGGTCAATTTTCATAAGCACTTGTAGTCGCAACTGGGCGAGCTGCCCCCTCGGCGTCATGCGCCTCGTCGATGTCTCGTTGGAAGGCGAGGATCACCTCCTGTTTGGCTCAGGCTGTACTCAACCCTCGGCCGACTTTCACGAGACTTTACAGCCGGAGCTCTTGTTAAAACATTGGCCGGCAACTTGCCCCACCTTCGGCTACGTTCGCTGGTATCTTAGTCTCGTAACGTTACGCTATGTGAAATTATGACTAAGAGAAGTCCTCGCCTGGCACATGGGCGGAGTTTAAGCGTGTCAGGCGTATTCGTTTTTACGCGAAACCGCCTCACTTAATCGTAATACGTTTATCAACGAAAAGAAAACAAACTTAAAAGTGAGCTTCTATAATTTTAAAAATTCTGCAGTCTTGTAAGAAAAATTATTTTCGCACCGCTCAAAGTAGTCAAAACTTTTATTTATTTATATATTTTTTTATCAGCTAAAATTCCGAAAATACCACCTTAATTCGTCAAGTGCAAAACGAGATGCAGGTGTTGGCCGTTACTTCGTATTATCAAAAAATGAAATGTTATGGTCACCTGTTAAAGTAGTAAAATGACTACAACGAAAACTTTGCACGTCAGAGGCGATATGATTCTCATAGAGCGCGGTACTTTGGTTCTTATCGCACCGCTGTTCCCAATTGTCAAACGCGGGAATTCGAAATCGCCGGTACACACTTCTGTTAAACACTGTTATTGAAGTTTATTTTTTATCGTTTGGTAATATGACTACGTCACGTTCGCGAAGTCGGTGGTTTGATCTTTGTCGCCCGGCAGCACGAGGATCCTTTGTTTCTCCCTGGGGCCTCATCACGAACACCTTTTATCTCCCCACAAACTTAACGATGAACTATGATGACATACTCTAATCTATTGTCAATAACGTAGGTTAATTCAGTCAAGCACGTGTGATAAAGTGTAACGTGTAGAGACCTGAAAAGTTCGCTAGAATTTCAGCAACTATAAGTTTGTGCCACTTTAGCAATTGGCCCGTGACTTATTTGACACTTCCTGGAAGTCACTTAGCCAATAATACAGAAGCAACTAAATGCAGGCCCATATCACTGCGCCATAGAGCAGCCAGCGAGCAGATAATGTCTGCTTGAATACACAGATGTTCTTGGAGGCTAGCCTGCATGTCAGTGAACCCTAGAATTTTTCCCGTCTCTGGTAATGTCATAATAACAGCGCGATTAGTTCGTAATCACACCATAGCCCGTGTGCCAGGAGGAGGAGATGAAACAAAGAGTGAGACACACATTGAAACCTCGGCACAACCCACGGAATTCTGACAACCCAGCAAAATATAAGATTACTTATTTCCGTCGGGTATAAAGATATTCTGTGAACAAGAACGCAAAAAGAAAAAAAGCGTTGGTGCGCGATGTACAGGATTTTGTTAAATTGCATGTCAATCGTTTGGGGAAACAATCCTCACATTTAGAGGAGCGGAAAATGTTATATGGACATAAGTCCGAAAACCTACCATTGCAGTTCGCAATACATGACATAGTGCACGAGCTGCAGTTTTTACAGTTATTCCTTCTGTTTATGGGTTAGTGGAGTTATGAGGTAGTGCACAAAGTTCAGGACTGATATAATGACATTCTACAACAAATGCAAACATCTGTCTCTGTCTCTCTCTCTGAAGGTACTTCTGAAGAGAAAGAATTACTACAGTTTAAAATATGTGCGAAAATCAAATAATGCAAGCATGTTTGGTTTTTATTTGAAAATCATTTAACTGGCATTTTTTACCGATGGCCTGCGCTATGAATTGTACGCCATATATTTCGAACTGTAGTTTTGCGTTTTCGGACCTAAAAAGTCCATACAACATGCTGTTGTTCCTCTAGATGTGGGGATTGTTTCCCCAAAATATTGGCATGCAATTTGGCAAGATCTGTTTGAGGAGCAAACTTTCAAAACCAGACATGTCCACCTTATCTAGCTGTAGAAAAAAGTGAATAAACATCATATTTTATAGAACTAACAGAGAATAAACATACCCATTTCAATAAGACATGAGTTAACTATGGAGCCTGAGTTCATACTCGTATGTAACACATCTCGTTTATTTAGAAAGGGCATTTTACTCATTTTCGGGATTTTGGACATGTCTGGGTTTGAATGTTTGCTCCTCGTATATGCAGCACTGTTCCTGGGAATGCTATACCGCCGACTGCCTGGCGTTTATGGCACAGAAGTAACTGAAGGTTGAGGTGGCATGCTAGAATTACTATTTTATTTTTGTGCTTTAGAAGCACGTACTGCAGCAACAGTTGTATGCAATTTTCATGTGAACGGTGCAGTCAATGCTCTTGCAAATGAAGAGGACCTTTTGTTGTTCCTTATAAAGAACAGCTGAGATAGCATAAAATGAACGCATTTCGTGAAGACAAATTAATTTTATGAAATAAGAGGCTAGCCACTCTTATTGTTTCCATAAATTTATTTATTTTAAAGTTTAAGATTTTAGTACTTAACATCATTTTCCAACACTAATAACTTTTTTTTTTTTTTTTTTTTTTTTTTACAAAATACTGTTCCTTAACTCGATTATCAAGAGTTCATACCTCTCTTAATGTTTACTTTGACTGAAAGTGTTCAACGTTCTCAAAAGTCATCCTATTTAGGTAAAAATGAAATATAAATTATTTATTGGTTACTATAATGCATCGTTAGAGTTAACTAAAATTTTCATTAGAAATGTTATTTATTATAACTTTTAAACTTAAGTTGTCCATTATTCAGCTAAACAAAACCTTGTGGCTATGTATGAAATCAATCTCGATTAAACAAAATCCCATCTTTATCATATATGTGTGATTTAGAGTCAAGTGTTAAAGAGACATAAACTGAAAATAATTGGAAACGGTAGTTTATGGAAGTTAGGTACGTTAGCAGGACTGGACCTATTCATGCATACAGCATTAAAGAGAACAATAAACGTAAGCAAGATTTTCTCTCTCTCTCTCTCTCTCTATCTCTCTCTCTCTCCTCTCTTTCGATCTCGCGTCCTGCGCTCAAATACCTACCTGCGCTTCAGAAGCCAATACATTGAAGTAGCTTATAACAGCAATAAAAAAGATAGAAAGCAAAACAGTATTGTCACTTAAATGTCAGTAATTTTTGTCGCGTAGGTTTAAAAAATGTTAAACTGTTTCATAGTTGAAAGGAATTTCTTAATCGTTGCCTCACGAACCTGTCAATTATGTAACTTAAAAAGTCCCACTTTAAAATAGCGAAATTATGTATTACGTGAAGTCCTGACGCTATGGATAGTACAAAACATCTGGCATCATCACGAACAAACCACGCTGCCATTTCACTCAGGGCAATTGTTCCCGTCACATCTGATTGGCTCTTGCATTTATTGCACACTCACAACCTGTGCAAGATAGCAGGTATTTTTAACCGTTTTCTCCAACATTGTGCCACGTTGTCAAATCTCGGCAGTTAGCCAGTGTTTTAGAACTATGATTGAAAACAAAGCAAACCATAAAACAGTAATTTTTATGTTGAAACTTTTTAAACCGTTTTTTTTCTATGTGTTTAAAATATACTGTTTTAACAAAATCAATCGAAAAATCTATTAAGATTCCAATGTCAGTATTTAATTTTAAACGCATCTTCATTTGCACGATGAAGACTTCGTAATAAAAACCGTAGTATATATGTATATGTTTTCGTGAAAAATTTATATCACTAAAACAACGTTACTTGCGTTCTCAGTGACCACATTTGTGGAATGAGCAGTCTACAAGCGGCTTGTAAGAAAAAGAGACATGGAAGCCATTTTGTATTTGTCAAAATAAACGTAACACAGTTGACGTAAACATTTTTATTTGAAGTCTATTTCTCAGCCCCAATGTATAATTTAACAAACGGAATACGTGTTGTAAAGTAAAAGTCTACACTGCCTTCAAAATTTTTCGAGTTAAAAAAAAATCTGGCGTTTTAGTTTAGGGCGTGGTCAACTGTTAATTGCGAAAATATTGACCTATGGGCCAAGTTTCAAAATGTGCACATCTGTAACTTTCCTGTGAATATTGGCAACGTGGCTTTGTGAGCAAAATGTTCTTGTTAGACACTGCCAATCAAAATTGAGTTATTTCTGTAGTGGCCCACTTGTGATTTGTCGGCGCGCACTTTAACACACAAAGCAATTAATCTCATCCAGTCACGCGAGTGGCTCTGACCTGAAGGTATCTCGAATACAACTAGTGATGAGACCTATTCACACTGCGTCTTATTAAGGGTATGTATGAGTGCATACACGACGCGGCCACTTCTTCAGGATGTGGGACCTACATACTGTAGCTTGTGGCTTATATCAGCGCAGTACTCAGACGATGCAGTAAGTCAGGCCATTTACCTTCCTCAACGGCAATCAGAATATGTCATTCCCTGCGAGGTAACTGCTGATTTTCGCACGTGGACATTGACTCGTGAGCGAGGAGGGACGAACTCCCATTCTCCCTTTGTTGTTTATTACGTCGCCACTTTTATATACATCCACGTCCAGGTATTATTTTATGTATGTTACGTGAAGTAAATATAGGATCGTGTACGAACTGCTCGGTATTATAACCTGCAGCTATAATATGCAAGTCATAACAATAGTAATAAGATAAACAAGACAGCTACGGAGAGCAAGAGGGGACTAACTACAGTGATACGTTGCCACATTGTGTACGTACACTGTCATCATAAACTTTTTCGTCTCCAATTTAGCTCAGGATTCACGTGGTCTGCTTATTATATGTTTATTTCTGGACACCATATGTGTGTATACACACACATATGTACATACATTCTGAGTTGTTAATGTATGTTTACTGGGCGGAAGTGCAATACTGAGGCCAAATATTGAAGAAAACATGTAAGCGACATTGAGCCTAGTAAGGGTGGCACGACCTCAAAAGTTGAGATTTGTAACGTGTATAAGCACGATAAAAAACTAGCCCGTCAAATTACGGAATATAATTTCGGTATATAGAGAACTGTTTAAAAGACAAGTAACAACAGAAAATGACGTTACTTAAAGAGATCACTTCATAACTTAAATAGGGGTTGGTTACTCTCCATCGCCTAGATTGTTAGCCTCTGCTAAAGCAATTTAACTTGACCTGTGAGTAAAAATCAAGCAAAAATGAATGACAAAGGTAGTCTTCGGAGTAAGTTCTAATCCCGACCGTCTCCACAGAAATCACATATTTAGTTGGAAGTGGATGCATGGATGCCTTAAAGGTAGGCAGCCTGAAACACTGTTGTGCATGGCGTGTTAGTGTCGTGATGCAATTTGTCCGACATTTTGTGGTGTATTTGCACATGTTCAATCTCCACCTTTAAGGCCATCTACCACCCTCATGAATCACATTGGACACAGTGTTTCATATACGTCTCCCTAATTATTTGCCCTCAGAATTGCACTCCCGCCGGGTTAGCAGATATTGACGACTCATCCTGTATACATGTAACATAGGTTTAAACAAGCAAAGTTCATTACTAGACGTAGATTCACAATGTGTCGCATTGTGCATTGTTACACTATATAAGGTTTTTCTTAACACTGCCACATTAAACAATAGGCTTAATTATCCTAAACACATCTACACTAAACATGTTTCCACTAAAAAGGTGTAAACTATATACGTAGTTAAACTACACACGGTTACATTAAATATGGTTACAATACACATAGTTTCTCTGAACACAGTTAGACAAAACATACTTACATATTCTAAAACATGCATGAAGATGGCGTGGAACATACGTATATTAAAACTGAACATATAAGTAACTGAAGGCGGCGAATTTATGGAAATCAGTACCTACAGCAACCCAAAGTAAACAAGGTATATTATAAAATAGGTTTTGCCAACTTAATAAACTGAAACGTTGCCAGAGAGCTTGATTTTGTGTTAACTCCTTGTACATTTAATTGGAACGCAGGAAATTTTACGCCAATGGGGAAAAGTCACGTTGGTAAAATATTATTTTACAAATGCACATATCACAAATGCCATGTAGGACTGCAGTTTTTAAGATATTTCATGTTGACTTCAGAAATTACAAATTCTGTAATAACGTTGCTGTAATCTCTTGGTGTATTAGTATAATATGTAGGGACCGGTAGCTTCCGCGAAAAGATTTTTGCACAAACTTGTTAACGCAATGCCTTGCGTGCATATCTGTAGCTCTTCTTAGTGGTCAATGATTGGACGTTTATGACTTTGAGCGTCTTGGGATTCTACTCGAAAATCACAGACGTGTGATATCGCAGTACCCTTGTTCTGATTGGCACATCAAACAAGTGACGCCTCTACACGAAGACCAATAACTACGCAGCAGAGCTGCAGATATGCACGTTATATAGAGCCCACGATTTTTGGTGAAAAGAATTCTGCAACAGTTTGTTTCAATGTCTTCTGTACACATCTGCAGGTCTGCTTCTTGATTATTGGCAGAATGTATAATTGCACAGAGTGGCTCATTTGACTTGTGCCAACAGGAACAAGGTTACTGCGACACCACACGTCCGTGATTTGCTGGTAGAACCCTAGACGCTGAGAATTATAAACAGCCAATCACTGACCATGAAGCTGGGCTGCATATGTGCACATAAGGCATTGAAACAAATTGTTGCAGAATTCTTTTCACCAAAAATCGTGGGCTCTAACGTTATATAAGCTTTTCGCGAAAACTAGAAGTCCCTTATTATATGTACACTGTGAGTAGAGCCATGAACTTTTCGCGAAAATAATTTTGCCCCAGTTTGTTTCAGTGCCTAATGTGCACATCTACAATTCTGACTCTCAGTCAGTGATTGCATGTTTTAACTGTCACGTCTCTTGTGGTTCTACCTGCAAATCGTACTTGTGTTGTGTCGCAGTGACCTTATTGTGATTGGCTCAGTTAAATGAGAGACG